>CAJNSZ010000674.1:27399-59723 GCA_905329745.1 Rotaria sp. Silwood2
ATACCCCGTTTCCTACAGTTGAGAGCTATCTAGACATATTCACTGAATATAAAAACACCGATGAATAATGATCGTTAATTATTTTTTGTTCTAGTACATCAAACTCAATCGTATTGGTTGTGTATGTGGTTTTTCGAATCAAATACTCTACTCATAATAATGGTTACCCTCATTATCAAACCAATAAGAAGCGAGCCATATTCATTAATTGTTAATTATATAAAGTGTAAACTGATGTGAGTATTCATAATAAAGCTGAATATATTTAAATCTGAAAAAAATATAACAGTAAGATAAATTAGAAAATAATAAAAATAGGAATTAAATTATTGATCAATCATCATTTGTTGATAGCTCTAGATTTGGTAGCAAAGAGTGATAAAATTCTTATTAGATTTTCGTAGAAAGCACAAATAAATACTTTGAAGATGTACAATGTCACTAGCTTAAAATAAAAGCAAATTTAATTACATAATCTTCTGTTTTCTAACAAGCATTATACGGTATCACTACTGAACTTTCATAACATTAGTGATGAAGTTGCATCATTCAAAAGAAAAGAATTGCACAACATGCATCTTAATGCAGCTGAAATAGAGTCGTGATAAAAGGAAAGGCACGAGCCGCAATCGGTAGTCAAATCGTAACTTATGTCATGAGCCTGAAGCATTACATTCGGTCCTTCGGGACCACGACTACTGATTAATTCCATACTCGTCAATTTTTTAAATTTATGAACCTATTATGAAGTAAATGTTTTCCGTTTTCTTTTGTTATTTAATTATTATGATGTTTATCTTCAATAAAGGCTAAAATGAGAAACCCATTATGAAAGATATTTCTTTAAAATAACAAATCAAGCATGATTTTATCTCAAACAGATTTTGAATATATTATACGAACAAGTTTCCAAAAAAAACAATTTTCACTACCATCTATTGATAAAAAATGTCGTTTTAATCAACTTGTTTTTCTGTCATTTGAAATTCAGAAATTGACGAGTTTCTAGTAAATAGTTGTCTTTTGTCAACTTTCTGTCACCCAAGATTAAAAATAATCTTCAGATTGAATAATCTATCTAAAAATGATCGGGGTGATGTTGAATGAAAGTCAGTGAAACGAAAATAAAGCCGTTGAAAAAGATGAGAAAATTGTATTATTCCTTGTTTATAAAAATTGTGACACAATACGTGAAAATTTCATTGTCGTGTAAGATTACAAGAAGTATAACACTTCACAGCTGAGATAAAAAAAAGATAACTCTCCAAAGAGTATGCATATCCACTCACCTACAAACAGTGTTGTGCCTGATAATGTGTGTACAGAGTACATATTAATTAATAAATAACGCTCGTCGAGGCTGACTCGCTTAACCCTCGACTGAATAATTTAACATTAAGTGAAAACTGTCTTCTGTTACTCGACTCGTAACAGTCTACTATCGCATACAAGCTCGATTCCAACTTCAGAAATGCAGTTATATTACAATTGACTGTCTTATGAAATTAAAATGTTGCAAAAATTGTTTTGCCTATCAGGATAGTGTTAAAAATACCTTGAGCTTTAATCTAGTCAGTTATTGGAGCAAAATTATTCGTTCAATACAATAAAAAAAACTACGTTGTTGAAAGAAGTATTTCGTAGAATCGTCGGAATCATTGGACCGTGTAATTTTTTGTATATTATATGATTACATTAGCATCAAACGTGTATTTTCATTTATTTCTATCGCTTAATATTTCTAATGATTAGGCAAGTAAATCAATTTACGTGTATCATTAATATAACGTGAAATAGAAAATGTTTCTGACATATTTTACAATTGTATTGTTCATTAATATAGCATTTAATAGATCAAGATATCATTTAGTTTCATTCCTTCGTACCAAATTGACAGCGTATTCGAATTTATATTAAGTTTGAGGATATTTATCCTAAAACTTTTATAATCAACTACATAACAGAAACTTGTTTTATATATGATTAAAGCAAATAAAAATAAATATGAAAAACTAATATCTATTGAATATCATGCACAACATAATCGAAAAAGAAAAAACAAATCTAATTTAAACAATACTAATGCATTAAAACTTCATGGTTATATGAAAGATAAGTAAACTTACGAAGAATGCTAATTGGTTATAGTAAAACTATGCAGTAATAATAAAAATTGCCTTTATTATGTATAAGATTTATTGAAACCACTCTGAGAAACGCCTTTGTGTGTTTGTATATAGTTGGTCAAGCCGTTCCATTTCGGCTACTTGAGATTTATTTGGTTTCATAAGTAAAACTTTGTAATCGAATGGCCGTAGGATAGCTAGATCAACCAAACGTTTCACACGAGATAGTGGTACATATACTGCTGCAATATCATCAGTTTCATTTGGCAGTTTCAAATCAATAACGACTTTATTCAAAGTTTGACCTTGGCTTTTATGTGTTGTAATACAATAAGCAGGTACAAGTGGTAGTGCAGATCGTTTAATTGATAAAATTGTCTTTTGATTTGATTTTGGTTTTTTGTCTTTTGGAAGAATATCGGCAATGTCGACACGAAATGTTTGTTCTACTAACGGGATTGGAATAAGTTTTGGTTCAAGATCTTGAAGTTTGCATTCGATCTTACACTTATTAATCTCGATCAAAGCATATATTGGTCAACGAATAAATTGTGTATTGTTCGGAAACATTTCCGACAAAGTTTCTGTTGACACCGATTCTTCGTGATATACTAATTGTCGAAAGGTTCCTTTAATACCATTGATAAGACCCAGTTCAGTAGCAATATTTTGTGTTAAAATGACAGGCATGCCTGGAACAAAAGGTAGTAAACCAGGTAAATGCTCTGTTTTGCTATCAGATAATTCTAATAAATTTTTAACCAATATTGGATCTTCGATTGGTTTGCCTTTGCAAGTATCTTGCGCGACACCTACCATTAGTGGGTGATCTATTTGAGTTGCATTATGAATTGATGCCTTGTTGTTTAATTTTGTTCGAATTTCATTTCGGAACACGAGAATGGGAGCCTGAAATGACAAAAATAATTTTTTTCTTTACATCGGAAAGTGGATTTACTTTGTTCCATGGCGAATCATGTAGAGATTCTGTTGATGATTTTCCAACAACTCGTGTTTGCAATAATTCATAATCGTCATAATTGCATTGCCCATGACGAAGCCGATCGAGCAGTTGAAGATATCGTAAATCTTCTGTCCGCATCTGTTGTGTAAGTTTCACCACACAATAAATTTGAAGAATTAAAGAACGTGCAACCCGTTGTTGGATTTCTTTTTCAGATGATGGTTTGCCTTGTTTCTTTTTTGATGGTAATGAAAAATCGGTGTGTAATGGTGAATCATAGACTGGCCGGTATTGTAAGTAATCACCAAAAAAGATTACGTTCACACCACCAAATGGAACTTGAGGATCGACATGTTTTGCAGAGCATATTATTCTGTTAAGTTTTGCTAATAAAGTTAAGCCAACCATACTCATCTCATCAATTAAGAGATACTCGACAGGTCTCCATTCTTTTTCAAGTTTGGAATCACCTGGTTTAATGATGCGTGGTTTTCCGGAATTACGTTGTTCACCTAAAAATGAATGAATTGTCATACCATCAATTTCAGCTGCTGCAATTCCAGTAGGTGCAAGTTTTCGCATCATTTGTATTCTTTTTGTAATAAAAAAATATTTTGTGAGAGCACTAATCAATTGTGATTTGACCGTTCCACCACATCCAGGTATGCACATTATGAACTGACCATTATTGTCTTCTAAAATATATTATTTGATGTAATAAATGATGGTTTATTTTATGAAAATACCTTTGCGACATCGACTGTCACCATCAAGATGATTTTTTATTATCAAAAATGCAGCTCTTTGTTCTTTATTCAATGTAAATTCATCAAGGATACTATTTTGAGCTGAAAAATTGTTTTTAACTACAAGTACTGAAGGAATTGATGAATATTTTTCAAAATTGCTTCGATTATTATATGGATTAATGACTGTTATAACGGCATCAGTTACATCATTAAAATCCAATGTATCATCATCTTTAGAGTGTTTGCCCGAAATTAAGCTGCGTCTAACTCGTTCTTTTTCAATCTTCAGTTGGTCTTGTCATTTTGAATTAAGTTTAATAAGATTAGGCGTTGCAGAAACGAATGGTACAATTTGTCGATCGATGACTGTATTTGAAACATGTTGGTCATGTTCTAAAACAAATTATATATGTATTTTCTGAATGATATGGATGATAAAAAATTAATACTTACAATTCATATGATTAAACCGTCCAACCTTTTCCACGGCTTCAACAGTTTCTCGAATATACACATTTTCTGTTGATTTTTTCGTGGCATTAATTGCAGCAGCTGTAAATTCGTCTACATTTCCTATTAATTGAATTAAATCGTCGATATCATCTACTTCGTATTCACTATCAGCATCTTGATTCGATGGTAAAAATGCAGGATCAATCGAATCATTCTCGACTTGTGCTTCAGCAATAACTTGAAGTAAATGTTCATCACGGCCCTTTTTACATTCATGTAAAAGCTGAATATTTTCTATAATCTTCCACGAGTGAGCAGAAATAAGATCTTTTCAAGATTCAAATGCATCTTCCCATGTTTCATTGACGCCACAAAGATCAATTGCATTGCGCCATGGTACAAAAAGTGTGAGAAGTCCTCGATTGTATCGTTCACGAGTGTCATCACGATCTTGTCGAGGAATTTGACGACCATAAAGAACCGGTACATGAAGTTGACTGTATTTCATCAGTATATGTGTTGCTGCTTGAAGATGCTCTTCTTGAAAAGAAAAACGTTCATTAGATGGTCGACCTTTTTGGTTATCTTGTCGTTTTTCTGTCGTAGAAGAGTTTGATAAGTATTTCAAATCTGTTTCATTGATTTTTTTCTGATAAAATGTACCGACAAAATCGTATAAACATGTGTTGTTGAGGTTGTCTGAACGATATTGATAATCAATGCGTGTATTAACAAGTATAAAATTGTTTTTATCTTCTGTCGATTGAACTTGGAAACGTTCTTCGTCGCTATTTTCATCATTAATTATTTCATCATCATACACATCTTCATTGTCAATTACATCTAAATGTGAAAAAAACATACACGTTTTTTTAATCATCATAAATGAAATGAGCTGTTTCGTCTTTTCACATATCAATAAGAAATTATATCTGAATAATTCACCTCGATACTTAATGCTTATCTAAAGCAGTATCGAATTTATATCAATCTAATTTCATCAAATAAAACTTATTGGTGATACAATGCATCAGTGGTGTTCGCACTTTTTCGTTCATCATTATCACTCTTTGTATGATAAATATATCAAACTGTTTGTTTCTTTTCCTTTGATTTTTCACAGATTGCTTATACATTGGGCACTATTCTTCTTTTCCATCGTTACTCTTTCCTTCCTATCTCAGCATGTGTCCGTGCTCTTAACTAATTATCACATGTCAACTTTGATGCTCAAACTGTATCTATCATGAATTATCTTTCTTCCTCTTTCTTTTTTTTCTCCTCTCCCTCTTCTTTTCTTCCACTCTTTACTACATATCTTTTTTTTCTCTTCACACTCCTCTTTCTTTTTCTCGTTCTCTCCTCCCATTTTTCTCTTCTTCTTCTCTTTTCTTTCTCTCTTTCTCTCTATATCTCACACTGCATATGTATAAAAAAAAGGATTGTCACTGTATAAGAGTCCGCTGAAAAATATGTGTATAAAACCAAATAATTAGTTTTACCATGTGATGCTAGTTGGAGATTTTGTTTCGCGCGCATTTCATTCAATTCAGTTTGTAAAAATCGTTCAGCTTGAATTAAATAAAGACCTTGAAACTTGTATGTTGTGTAATGGTCATTCCAATTCATAAGATAAGAAGCAACTTGAACACCAGATAATTATTGTTGAGAAGCAAGTGTATTATAGCAACGCAGAACGAGTTTACGTGATTTTTCAATTATATTTTCGTTATCTAATTGATTGTTTGAATTTTTGTAATGATGTGATACTTTTTTGTACAAGAGAAAATGTATCATGAAAAGATAGACTCATCTTGGTAATGTAATCAGTAATGTAATAAACTAAAGCTTTAGCATCACTACCAGTCCAAATAAATTTAATATCAATATTGGAACGGCAAGCTGAAATAAGATATTCGTTGAAATTGTTGATCCATGGATCTGATCGTCGCATCGAAATATGACCTGTATCAGGATCGATTGTCGACACTGGTACTAGTTTTCGTGGCATACGCATACAACAAATCTTCTTGTTACCTCGATTCGCATTATAATATTTGTAACATCTGTCACTATGTTTATGAGTGTTGCCCGACTCAACGAGTTGTGTGACATCAGCACGAAATCGTGATATAAAATTAGGCGATGATGGATTCGGAGTAGGTAAGCAAGCTGGAAGTAGGTTTAATTGATTATATGAAATATTCATATCTGAAATATATTAATAAATACTGTTCTTTATCAAATATTTACTTATCCTACCGATTGTTGATCGATCATGTGCTGGTGTTTGTGGCAATGGTGTTACTATTGGAGACCTATAAGAAATTGATGGAGAAGATTGGTATTGTTTCGCCGGTGTTGACGGAATAGGAAATTTATCTGTATTTTCTGCAAAGCCTGTCAAATCAATAGTACGTAAAGCGGTATAAATATTGTCTTGTGATAATCGTGTAGGAGTGTTGAATGACCTCGGCACTACTACAAAGAAAGGAAAGGTGAATGGTCGAATAAAACAAAAATAATTCATACCATCTGAAGATTCGATGACTTGCTTATCTTTGAAATCATCTAAATCTTCTTTGATAATATCTTCTAAATATGCTTTTAACTTATTACGAAAAGTAGCATCTTGAATTTTTTCTTTCATATCAGCTGGTTTCATATCATGATCAAGCCAAATAAGGAGATGTAAATGAAGTGAACCTGGGCCTTGACTTTCAACAGTACCGAAATAAGCCTTTACTGGTCCAAGAACACCACCCATAATCATAGTACCTAAAATATTGGTAATTAATAAGTGAAAAAATTTGGCGGTGCTAACTGGATGAGATGCTATAATTTCAGCTCTTCTGTAAGTGTCCATAAGTTGTTCATTTTGAACGTTATCTAGATTGAGTTTAACGCCGGCAAAATATAAAGCTACAGGGCTGTGGGTATCGGCTGGATTTAATGTAAGAAATATACTGGGTAGACCTTGACTAAAGATAAGTCCATGAATTCGGGTGCGTAAAGCTGTTCTTGAATATGCTGAACCCATAACTCGACCACCAACAGTTTTAATATGTTGAAGAAGTTTATTTAATGCACTGTTTGATCCTGTATTATACGTTCTTTTGGAATTGTTATCAAGTGCCATTTCAATATCTTTACTATTCAAAGTATGAATTTCATTAGCATTTGCTTGAAAGTAAGGTTTTGTTGCTATTAATTGAGCATGAAAGCAAGCATCACGTCTTTGCAATAAGTTGAAGACCACAGATATGAAACTATGATTTGTTTCAAAACGGCGATTATTATAAGATAATAGATAACATATATATTCTTTGAATTTGATTTCAATTGGACGTGATTGATCTTCTGATGCTCCACGTCCATAGCAGAATAAAGCTGGATATAAACCTGTTAACAATTTTGGATTGAAATATTCATTAACAGGTTTCGACGAATGTGGAATTAAGTAGACGTTTTCAGTAACTGTTTGATCCTTATTTTCATTATTTTTTAGTTTGTGCAAAAAGTAATTAGCAATCTCATCCGAAGATATCGATGAGCCATTGACATCGAGAACACCACTAAAATAGAGAAGCTATATGAATTTATTTATTGATTAAGTACTCTTACCTGTTACTGATAGGTATGACATCTGCAGTAGTGCATTCTTTTGGATTCAATAATGGATCAGGAACATATCCAGTTCTTTCGGATTGAGCTTCTTCATCGCCTATTTTTTGTTCTAAGGTTGACATGATGCATTCTGGTACATCATCTTCTGGTAATTGAGCAATATTTTCAAGATTTATATTGACGTTTTGATAAAGTATATTATATTTTTTCAACCATTGTAATGCTTGAATAATTTTCTTCTTGCGTACTGTCAAAACTTTTTTAAGATGAAGACGATCAGGTGGTCGAGCTCCAATAAAAATTACTTTAAGTGTATCACATAGATCGGCAAGTGTAAGTGGCAAACTATTGACGACATTTGGTACATTTTGAAGAAAAGTAATACAATTTCCTTTCAATGCTGTCTGAGCAGTTATAGCTGAATGAAAAGGTGACTGAAGTTTTATTACACAGCTATTGTGATGATAAAATGAGATTAATTTTTCTTCTGGAATTGTTAGTCCCTGTAATTCAGTAGGTATATCACCTAACCACATGTTATTAGCAGATGAAAACTTTGGTATATGTTCTTTAGAAAGAGAATTATGGCATTTTTGACAAAGAACACACATCTGCACTCGATTTGTTTGAAATAAGCCGCTTTTGTACAAGATAATATCATTCTCACAGTAGAAAGATGACGAACGAAAATTCGAATGATCTAAAATGAGCAATTCTGTATAAATTTTTAAATTAACTTAATTATATATACTTTTAATATGTGATGTTGTCTGTATGTTGTTATCATCCGTGAAGATGGCAGTATTTTCACCTGAATTTTTAATTAAAGTTTTAACTTCTTCAGAAACTTTAAGTAAATGAATATTAGGAATTTTTGAAATTGGTATTTTTTTCGAATCTTTTTCTGGAGTACGAATATTACAAACTGCACAAGTAATTTCAGCCAATTTTGACATGGACATCTGTTCTAAAAATTGTTGCAAACGAGTGTCTTTTAAATCACGAGGAATTGGTTCAGGCCAAGGTGAACGAATAGAATCTTGTCCAGTACCAGTGTTTTCGTTCTTCTGTTTGTCGAATTTCTTTTTAGTTCTATTCACCTGACTTCGTTTCTTTTGCTGTTCGAGTCGAATTTGACGTTGCTCTTGTGATTCATTTTTTCGATTTGATTGGGTTCGTTCTCTATCCTTCTGAAGACGATTTTGGCACTGTTCTTCTGTTTCTTTTATTCGACTGGAGCGACTTCGTTCTCTATCCTTCTGAAGACGGATTTGCCGTTGCTCTTCTCTTTCATTCATTCGGCTGGATCGACTCCATTCTCTTTTTTTTTTAAGTTGAATCTGACGTCTTTCTTCTTTATTATTCTTTTCCTTTTGTATTGAATCTGAAATATTTGATTGAACAGAGTCATTTCCGACGTTGTCCCCACTTCGTAAGCGTCTACTAGGAGAAGATTGAAATTCAGGAACCCTTATTTGAGTAACAGTATTGTTCTTAAACGTTTTCTTTTCAGGAGTCTAAAAAAATTCAAAAATTTCTCTAATTCGTGTGTGCAAATATATCACCTACCACAATAGTTGATGTTGACATATTGCTATGATCAGATTCATCATACATAAATGATNTAACAATTTTAAATATTCATATTAGAATTTCAGATAATCAGCAAATAAATAAATGGAAATGGACACAAGATGAAAGGCTTCTCTGTCTCTCTCTCTCTCTCTCTGTGTGTGTGTGTGTGTGTATGTAGACACCAATCACATACAATCATATGAGAGACATCTGTTATATAAACAGTAAGTGTACAGAGGGCGTTGTATTCTGGTTCAATACTATGCGTTGTCAATAATAGAGGACAATAACTCACTCTGTATGACATAGAAAAAATTTACTTAAATTTTAGTCATATGTTAATACACTTGAGCTAGTTCACATCACTCGGTGTAAATCATAAGTACCTTAGTTGACTTGTAATTCATTTCAATAAAATCGGTGAATTTCTGTAGGACATTCGCCAATTGGCGAAGTAATAGTATGACACTCGCCAATACATAAAACAATTTTATATTACTACGTTTGCCAAACTAGCGAGTTTCCTCAGGAATTTCGCCAACTGGCGAAAAGTACAATTGGCGTTAAGCTGAATTAGCGTTAAGATTTTACCCCGAAGAATATTAATATATAAATAACACTAGACCTTTCGAATTAATTCTTTTTCAAGCAATTCTTTACATAAAGGGGTAATCGAATACAGGTGAGAAAAAAGCATTTGAATATTGCAGGAACGACAAGACAGATTGTGGATATTGATGTGTTGTTGTATTTTTATGTATTTTTATGTATTCTTTACATTTTTGTGTGTTTCAATGTGATTTAATGCAATTAGCTGCATCTTAATGTATTTTTCACATTCGTTGTTGGTATTTCAATGCATTCATTGGTGTTTTTAATGCATTTTAATGCATTTTTGGCAATTTTTGGCAATTTTTAATCTTGATGAAGAGTTTTCGTAATGAGTTTTTGATAGTTTTCTGATAATGTATTTTAATTCGTCTAATAAAGTTTATTTATTTTATTTTTTTATATTCTTGGAATAATACGTTTTTTTATATTATTTTTTATGATTGATGCAATCAGAGTCGTGATTGGCTTGCTATATATATATATGGTGATACATTGGAACACATAATGGTGGTCATTTTATATATGATATTAAATAGAACGCTGGAATAGGTATTCACGGCACAATGAGCATATTAAGGAGTGGTATACTATGATAGATGTGGTGTAACATAAATGAGAAAACAAAATTAAGAAAACAATAAGAGAACAAGTAACGTTCGTCGCTTCGACTCACTTGGCCCTCGACTGTGTAGGACAGAAGTATTCTTTTCATATACTAATGGTAATAGGACCGATCTCGATTCGATCTGAGTTGTGACTTAAATTTTTCATCTTGAATTGAGAGTGTACAAAATACCGTTTTATCGTTTTGTAATATAATTTTACTATGAATCTCATTGTTCAACTACAATTTATAATGAAAGTTACATCATTTATATCTAAGTCAACTTTCCTTAATATAATCTTCTAGTACATAATGAATAGTATGTATTTTAAAGTGATTATATGACGAACCATGTCAACACAGATTGGTAATGTGCACACATGTTATAGATATAAGAATCTTTAAATTAAAAGCTTCATTTTATTAACAGCACACAAGTATAATTGATTTATTTGCAATAATGAATATAGAAATGAGTAAAAAAAAAGAAACATTTGAAAACATCTTTCTATAAAAATGCACTTCAAAAAAATGAAAAAAAAACGAAATGCATGATAATAGAGCAACACAAATTACAACACGAATAGAATATACATTGAGAAATATTTAAAAACATAAGAAATAAATCATGAAAAGTGAACAATAAAGATGCGAAAACTCTAACATGAACTATATATGAAAAGCGTAAGCTATAACAATTATAAACAAAGCTTTGTACAGTAAAGAAAAAAAAGTTAAAACCACTCTGAAAAACGACTTTGTGTCTCCAAATATAATTTATCTAATCTTTCTATTTGGGCGAGTTGAGATTTACTTGGTTTCATTAATAAAACCTTGAAATCAAAATGTCGCAGGATGATCAAATCAGCTAAACGTTTCACACGTGATAAAGGTACGTAAATTGCGGCGATATCGTCAGTTTCATTTGGTAGTTTTAAATCAATTATAACATTATTTAAAGTTTGGCCTTGACTTTTATGTGTCGTAATAGAATAAGCAGGTACGAGTGGTAATGCGCGCCGCTTTATTGATAAAATTACTTTTTGATTTGATTTTGATCTCTTCTTTTTTGGTAATACATCAGCAATATCAATACGGAATGTTTGTTCCATCACAGGTATTGGAATGATGTTTGGTTGACGTTGTTCGAGGTTACATTCGATTTTTGATTTGATAATTTCAATCAAAGCATATAAAGGTTTATAAATATATCTTGTATTGTTGGGAAATGTTTCGGAAAGAACATTTGTTGACACAGAATCTTCTTCATAGACAAGTTGTCGAAAGATTTCATTCATTCCGTTAATAAGACCAAGTTCAATAGCAATATTTTGTGTTAAAATAACGGGCATTCCAGGAACAAAAGGTAAAAGACCTGGTAAATGTTCCGTTTTACTATCGGATAATTCTAATAATTTTTTAACGAGTGTTGGATCATCAATTGGTTTTCCTTTGCAAGTGCCTTGAGCGACACATACCATGGGTTCTTGTCTCATTCGCGTTGCTTTATGAATTACTGCTTTATTGTTCAAATGTGTTCGTACTTCATTTCTGAACACAAGAATCGGAGCTTGAAAAGACAAAGATAGAAAATTATTATAAACAAAAACAAAGACTTACTTTATTCCAAGGCGAATCACGTAAAGATCCTACTGATGGTTGTCCAACAACTTGTGTTAATAATAATTCATAATCGTCATAAGTGCATTGTCCATGACGAAGTCGTTCGAGAAGTTGAAGGTATCGTGGATCTTCTGTTCGCATTTGTTGAGTAAGTTTTACGACGCAATTGATTTGAAGAATTAAAGAACGTGCAACACGTTGTTGAATTTCGTTTTCATTTGGCAATTTACCGGATTTCTTTTTCAACGGTAATGAGAAATCAGTGTGTAATGGTGAATCGTATGCAGGTCGATATTGTAAATGGTCACCGAAGAAAATAACATTTACACCACCGAATGAAACTTGTGGATCGGCATGTTTTGCAGAGCAAATGATTCGATTAAGTTTTGCTAATAAGTTTAAACCAACCATACTCATTTCATCGATCAGTAGGTATTCGACGAGTCTCCATTCTTTTTCAAGTTTTGAATCACCTGGTTTGATGGTTCGTGGTTTTCCAGAATTACGTTGTTCACCCAAAAATGAATGAATTGTCATACCACCGATTTCAGCAGCAGCAATTCCATTACGTGCAAATTTTCGCATCATTTGTATTCTTTTTGTAATAAGAAAATATTTACTAACAGCACGAATAAGTTGTGATTTGCCTGTACCGCCACATCCAGGTATGCATATTATAAGTTGACTGTTATTATCATCTAAAAATACAGTATATATCAATTCGTAATAGACTATATTGTAAAAATACCTGTACGACATCTACTGTCACCATCAAGATGGCTTGTAATAATCATGAATGCAGCTCGTTGTTCTCTATTTAATGTAAATTCATCAGCGATCGTTTTTGGAGTGGGAAAGTTTGTTGTGACTGAGACCACTGGAAGAATCGAGCCATAATTTTCAAAATTGTTATTTTTATAATTATTTGGATTCACCACTGTTACAACGGCATCTTTTGCAGCATGTAAATCTAATGTATCATCTGCTTTGTCATAGTTGCCTGTAATTAAACTTCGTCTAACTCGTTCTGTCTCAGTCTTTGGTTGTTCTTGCCATTTTGTGTTTAGTCGAATAAGATTTGGTGTTGCAGAAACGAACGGTACAGCTTTTTGATTTGGATAATCGATAAATTCATTTGAAGAAGGTTGATGATGAGCTAGCTACAAAAAATTTTACATATTTATTTTCAATTTTAACTTACTAATCATCGTTCAGTGATACTTACTATTTAGATGACTGAATCGGCCAGCATTTTTGACTGCTTCAATTGTTTCTGCGATATATTTCTCTTCTGTTGATTTTTTGGTAGCATTAATTGCTGCAGTTGTATATTCATCTAAATTGCATAGTAATTCTAATAAATTTTCACTATCGTCCATATCACCTTCGCCATCAATATATTGATTTGCAGGCAAAAGAACAGGATCGATTGCATCATTATCAGTTTGAGCTTCAGCAATAACTTGAAGTAAATGTTCATCATGATCTTTTTTGCATTCATGTAAAAGTTGAATATTTTCTATGATCTTCTATGAATGAATAGAAATACGATTTCTTCGAGATTTAAAAGCATCTTCCTATGTTTGATTGATATCGCAAATATCAGGAGCCGTACGCCACGGTACAAAAAGTGTAAGAAGAGCTCGACTATATCGCTCTCGAGTATCTTCACGATCACGTTGAGGAATTTGTGGGCCATAAAGAATAGGTACATGTGACTCACTGTATTTCATCAATAAATGTGTTGTTGCTCATGGATGTTGTTTTTGGAAAAAATAACGTTCATTAGCTGGTCGACCTTTTTTGTTACCTTCTTCTTCTTTTAATCATATAGCAGTCTTCGATAAATATTTTACATCTGTTGCATTCATTTTTTTCTTGTATAATATACTAACAAAGTCGTATAAACACATATTATTAAGATAATCGGTACGATATTGATAATCAATTCATGTGCTAACAAGTACGTATTTTTTCTCGTTTTCAGTCGATTCAATTTGAAAATGTTCTTCGTCATCGTTTTCATTATCAATTATCTCATCATCATATACAACATCGTTGATCATGTCTGTAAACAGAACACATTATATATATAATTTTTTATCGAATTATGATATTTTAACTCAAGAAATTTCCACTGCTTTCTTTGGTTACTTCATAATAATAGTTACTACTAATTGATCAAATAAAAAAGATAAAATACTAACCTTGCAATGAAAATTCCAATTTTCGTTTGAAGGGCATTTCATTTAATTGTGTTTGTAAATATAGCTCAGTTTGAATTAAATAAAGGTCTTGAAATTTGTGTGTTGTATAATGATCATCCCAATTCATGAGATAAGAAGCAACTTGAACTCCAGATAGTTCTTGTTGAGAAGCAAGTGTATTGTAACAGCGTAAAACGAGTTTTCGTGATTTTTCAATTGCATTTTCTTTGTCTGTTTGATGCGATGAATTCATAATTGATGTAATACTTTTTTGTACAAAAGCAAATGTATCATGAAAAGAGAGACTCATCTGTGTCACATAATCAGTAATATAATAAACGAGAGCCTTTGCATCACTGCCACTCCAAATAAATTTGATATCCATGTTGGAACGACAAGCGGTGATGAGATATTCATTAAAATTATTGATCATTGGATCCGATCGTCGCATTGAGATATGACCAGTGTCTGGATCAATCGTCGAAACTGGTACTAACTTGCGTGGCATACGCATTCGGCAATTTTTCTTGTCGCCTCGATTAGCATTCCAATACTTATAGCATGTGTTGCTGTGTTTGTGAATGTTACTTGCTTCGACAAGTTGCACAACATCTGCACGAAATCGTGATGCAAAATTAGGTGACGATGGATTTCGAGTATGTAAACAAGCTGGAATTAAGTTTGATTTGTCATGTAAAGTATTCATATCTAAAATATCAATCAATGCTTTGTGTTTTTTAATAATTTACTATACTCTACCGAGTGTTGATCGATCATGTGTTGGTATCTGTAACAATTTATTCGATGACGAAGAGGCATAAGCAATTGATGGAGAAATGTAAGGAATCGATGGAGAAATTGGTTGTTTTGCTGGGGTGGACCAAATAGGAGATCTATATATATTTTCTGAGAAGCCTGTCAAATCAATAGTACGTAAAGCGGCATATATATTATCTTCTGATAATCTTGTAGGAGTATTGAATAATCTCGGTACTATAACAAAAAAACAACAATCGATATTCAAATAAAAGAAAAACATTTTATACCGTTTGAATATTTAAAGGCATGTTTCTCTTTAAAATCATCTAAATCTTCTTGAATAATGTCTTCTAAGTATGCTTTTAACTTTTCACAAAAAATGACATCTTGAATTTTCTCTTTCATATCGGCTGGTTTCATATCATGGTCAAGCCAAATAAGGAGATGTAAATGAAGTGAACCGTGACCTTGACTTTCAACAGTACCAAAATAAGCTTTTATTGGCCCAAGAACACCACCAATAATCATAGTATTTAAGATATTAGTAATTAATAAATGAAAAAACTTAGCAGTAGCAACTGGATGAAATGCTATATTTCAGCTCTTTTGTAAGTATCCATAAGTTGTTCATTTTGGATATTGTCTAGATCAAGTTTAATACCCGCAAAATATAGTGCTACGGGACTATGGATATCGGCTGGATTTAAAGTAAGAAATATGCAGGACAGTCCTTGATTATATATAAGTGCATGAATTCGGGTACGTAAAGCTGTTCGTCTATATGCTAAACCCATAACTCGGCCACCAATAGTTTTAATATGTTGCAACAGTTTGTTTAATGCATTGTTTGATTCTGAATTGTACATTCTTTTAGAATTATTGTCAAGGGCTGTTTCAATATCTTTATTACTCAAAGATAGAATTTCATCATCAGATGATTGAAAGTAAGGCTTTGTTGCTATCAGCTGAGCATGAAAGCAGGCATCACGCCGTTGCAATAAATTGAAGACTACAAATATAAAACTGTAATTTGTTTCAAAACGACGATCGTTATAAGATAATAGATAACGTATGTGTTCTTTTAATTTTATCTGAACTGGACGTGATTGATCTTCAGGCGCTCCACGCCCATAACAGAATAAAGTTGGATATAGACCTGTTAATAATTTGTGATTGAAATATTCGTTGACAGGTTTCGATGAATGAGGAATTAAATAAACATTTTCGATATCCATCTGATCCTTGTTTCCATTATTTTTAATTTTGTGCAAAAAATAATTAGCAATTTCCTCTGAAGATACTGATGCGCCATTGACATCAAGGACACCACTAAAATAGAAAAAGATCTATGAAACAATTGATTTATTAATTGGCCTCACCTGTTACTAACAGGAATAGTATCTGCAGTAGTGTGTTCTGTTGGGTTGGATAATGGATCAGGAACATATCCAACTCTTTCAGATTGAATTTCTTCATCACCTAACTTTTGTTCTAATGTTGACATGATGCATTCTGGTACATCGTCTTCTGGCAATTGAGCAATATTTTCGAGATTTATCTTGACATTTTGATAAAGTACATTGTATTTTTTTAGCCAGTGCAATGCTTGAATAATTTTCTTCTTGCGTACTGTTAGGATTTTTTTAAGATGAATACGATCGGGAGGTCGGGCTCCAATAAAAATCACTTTAATTGTATCACATAGATCGTCAAGTGTAAGTGGTAAACTATTGACAATATTTGGTACGTTTTGAACAAAGGTAATGCAGTTGTAGTTGAATGAAAATGTGAATGGAGTTTTATTATACAGCTATTGTGACGATAAAGTGATATTAATTTTTGTTCTGGAATTGGCAATCCTTGTAATTCAGCAGGTATATCATCTAACCACATATTATTTGCAGCTGAAAACTTGGAAATAGATCCCTTCGAAAGAGCACCATGACATTTTTGACAAAGCACACACATGTCCACTTTATTTTGTTGAAATAAACCACTTTTGTATAAGATTACATTGTTTTGATAATAAAATGACGGTGAATCAAAAGTTGAAGGATCTGAAATAGTTATAAAGAGTTTGTATGAATCGTTAAATCATAAAAATGATTTATTACTTTTAGCATATCCAGTTATCTTTATATTGTTGTTTTTGGCGGAGATTTCTCTGTTACTTCTTGAATGTTATAGTGATGGTGATTGGATATTTATAATTAAATCATTCAGTTCTTCAAAAACTTCAAGTAAATGAATATTTGGAATTTTTGAGATTGATAATTTCTTCGAATCTTTTGCTGGAGTACGAACATTACAAACTGCACAAGTAGTTTCAGCCAGTTCTGACATGGACATTTGTTGTAAAAATTGTTGCAACCTAGTTTCTTTCAAATCACGAGGAATTGGTTCAGGCCAAGGTGGACGAATGAAGACCCGCATGCCGTTATTTTCTTGTTCAGTATCAATGTTTTCATGCGTTTGTTTTTCAAGTTTCTTTTTATTTCTATTCGTTTGGCTTCGTTTCTTTTGCTTTTCCAGTCGAATCTGATATTGTTCATCTGTTTCATTTGTTCGACTGGATTGAGTTTGTTCTCTGTTCTTCTCGAGTCGAATTTGACGTTGTTCTTCTGTTTCATTCATTCGACTTGGTCGACTTCGTTCCCTTTTCTTTTCAAGTCGAATTTGACGCTGTTGTTCTTTATCATTCTTTTCCTTTTGCATCGAGCCTGAAGTGATTGATTGAGTTGAGTTATATCCAATGTTATTTTCACTTCGTAAACGACTACTAGGAGAAGATTGAAATTCAGGAATTAGTATTTGACTAACAACATTATTCTTAAATGTCTTCTTTTCAGGAGTCTAAAGAAAATTTGCAACATTCTCAAATTTTTATTTAAAAATCGATAACTCACAGCAGCGAGTGATGTTGATTGACTACCATTATTAGAATCATTACGAATATCTCGTGAAACGAGTGGAACAAAATGATTTGGATTCCATTGACCATTATTTATTTCTCGAGCATTTTCTTCGTTCAAGACATGGGACCACAAAATTGCAATATCATAATTAGCAATAATAGGTGGAACAGGTGTAAAAGCGTTATCCCAAATTGCCATATATTGTTGAAAATCGATTTTTGGATAAACACTTCGTGTGTTACATTGCAGTACATTGCATAGCGCGACAATTTGACATAATTCAGAAAATGTATAACTTTTGCAAATAGCCTTGATACTGACGTCGATAGGCCCAATGTATTGTGAATACATAGTTTCATAATAGTTTTCATTTGTTATAAGTTCAATAACTGTTCGAACTAAAAATTGTTTTAAAAAATAAATTATACAATAATATAAAAGAAAAAGAAATCTTTATACCTCGTAATTCATTTGTTGTTATCGGTGGATTATTTATCAAAAGAAGAATAGAATGGTATAAACAGTTTCCATCAGCAATGACATCGACTGGAACAAGATCTTGTATATCACCAGTTGCTTTTTCAAGATATTCCTCAGCTACCACATCTACTGCATGTTTTGTCTCATCAAAGACTTGAATAGGATGGAACTGAAGTGGTATCATAATTGATTCAATCTACAACGTTTTATATATTAAAATTTAATCATCATTGTAAAAAGACTCACTTGCTTAATCCGTTGGACAACAGAATTAATTTCATCGTGGTACATAATATTTTCAGAGCATTTTTCCAAAATTTGAAGTAGTCGGGTGAATTTTAGACCACGATTCATTTGGTCACATTGTGAGCAAGAATAACCAGCACACAATGTAGTACAAAATAAACATCGTTTGTTCATATTTTATTTGAATAATTTCACTTTTATATTATAATCGGAATGTAGCGTATTTCTGAATTAAATCAGTTATTTAAAACATTTCAATTACAAAAAAATTATATTTTATATGTTAATATATTTTAGACAAGTGTCAATATATAACAAAGCAAAATACTTAGGGGTACCCAAAAGTAGTGGCGGAGGTATCTTATTTTCTTATAAAAGGCTTGAGTAAATTTTCTTTTTCTATAGGATGATAGAGAAAATGAAGCTCTATTTTTCTATGCTATTTCATCTGTATTTATCTAGTGTTATGATAATGAAATTCTGACAACAACTAATTTTGTGTAAAATATAACCCTAATGTTGAATCATATTTTTATCCATGTGCATTTTTGTTTTTGATTTTTTCTTTGTTNAATAACTTGAAGTAAATGTTCATCGCGGTCCTTTTTACATTCATGTAAAAGTTGAATATTTTCTATGATCTTCCATGAATGAATAGAAATACGATTTTGCCGAGATTTAAAAGCATCTTCACATGTTTGATTGACGCCACAAAGATCAGTAACGGTGCGCCAAGGTACGAAAAGTGTGAGAATAGCTCGACCGTATCGTTCTCGAGTATCATCACGATCTCGTCGAGGAATTTGTGGACCATAAAGAACAGGTACATGACGCTCACTGTATCTCATCAAAATATGAGTTGTTGTTTGTGGATGCTGCTTTTGAAAAGGATAACGCTGATTATGTGGTCGACCTTTTTCGTTAACTTTGTCTGTCATCGATGCCGCAGATACAGATAAATATTTCTAATCTGTCGTATTCATTTTTTTCTTATACAATGTGCTGACAAAATCGTATAAACACATATCATTGAGAATATTGGAGCGATATTGATAATCAATTCTTGTGTTAACGAGTACATATTTTTTATCATTATCAGTTGAGTAAATTTGAAAATGTTCTTCGTCATTGTTTTCATTGTCATATACATTATCGTCAATTATATCTGAATAAAAAAAGACAATATATATTGGTTATTATTTAATGATGAGATTTCATCTCCAGCAATATTTGCTGTTTCGCATTCACATGTGCAGTAGAAGTAACAGGTAGAATATTCTTTTATTGTATAGTGTAAGATTTGAGTAACATCAAATAGAATATTTCGACGATAGAGAAAGACGGAAGGGAGAAGAGAAAAAATATGGTACTAGTTCTTCGTACGACAGCCAGTGGAAAGAAATCTATATGGTGAATACCACTAATGCAGGTGTAACGACACCAAAAAATACTTTTGATGAATAAAAAACCATTAAATCAAATGTTAGAGACAAGCTTGTCTCAGTTCTCACTTCCTTTTCACGACATATTCTGTGATAGCTTTTAAGATTATTACTAGTAAACGATTGAATAGAAAAAAAATAAAATACTGACCGTGTGCCAAAAATTCCAATTTTCGTTTGGAGCGTACTTCATTCAATTGCGTTTGTAAATACCGTTCGGTTTGAATTAAATAAAGACCTTGGAACTTATGTGTTGTGTAATGATCATTCCAATTCATGAGATAAGAAGCAACGTGAACTCCAGATAGCTCTTGTTGAGAAGCAAGTGTATCGTAACATCTTAAAACGAGCTTCCATGGTTTTCCAATTGCACTTTCTCTATCTGTTTGATGCGACGAATCTATAATTGATGTTATACTTTTTTGTACAAGAGCAAATGTATCATGAAACGAGAGAGTCATCTTTATCACATAATCAGTAATATAATAAATGAGTGCCTTTGCATCGTTGCCACTCCAAATAAATTTAATATCCATGTTGGAACGACAAGCAGCAATGAGATATTCATTAAAATTATTGATCCATGGATCTGATCACCGCATAGAAATATGACCAGTGTCCGGATCAATCGTCGAAACAGGTACTAACTTGCGTGACATGCGGGTGTGGGTGTGGGTGTGGGTGGGTGTGGGCGTGGGGTGTGCGTGGGTGTGGATGTATGTGCGTGGTTGTACTTTTAATCCACTCGTTCACCCACACCCCGTACCCACACCCACACACCAACACCCACACCCACACCCACACCCACACCCACACCCACACCCCACACCCACCCACACCCACATCCTGAAAAAATCAGCGCTACGAACCTGAGTCCAGAGTAGTTAGCAGCAAAAGACAAGCGTTAACGACATCAAATAAAGAAGGGAATCGATTTTCACTTCATGTATTTTACTTTTAAAACACTTCGGATTGATGCATAATATTAGAATAGTAAATACTACATTCTGTAGACGACTCATGAGGCTGAAAGATCTCTATGCAAAAAATTTTCTCAGCATGCTGAGATCTTCCAAACGAAGACGGTTTACTTTTCGTTAGCGACGTGGCGGAGCCTGAATATACACTCGACAAAGTACTCTTGTAAACGAATGACAAGTTCGGAATCGATTACAGACGGTACAACTCCTCTGCTCAGAGTCTCTAGATGATGTCAAAACAAAAAGCTCTGATTTCAGCCGTCGACAGTCTCTAAAAAATCGTTTTTTCGGAAAACTTTTGCTGTTATAACTAGCTGAAAATTTTACCAAATGTGCAGCTTGTGCCGTAGAGTGTATCCTGAAGTATTTAGATTTTTTTCTCACATGTTTAGAGAAATATTTGCTAATTACTTTTAATTAATTAAGTTTAATTATTACATAGATTTCTGTTAAAAGAATTCATTGAGAGAAATAACCCATGGAAAGAATCACAGTCAAATGAAAGGGACGTATACCCCATTTTGCATGATTTTGTTCATATATATGCTGTTTTGATTCTCATGTGTCACATCCACATCTTATATACTTTCTTTTATGATCTTATTGCAAAAAAGGGTTGATATTTTCACAGCATGTACGCTGATCTTCTAGATCTACATCACGCTAAAGTTTCATCTGTCAACTTATTATTGGTTCAGTGGTCAAAGTAACATCAAAATTGTGGTGGAACGTTGTGAAGTAGGTTTAAAAACACTTCTAGCGTTATTCTTACAGCATTTAGATAAGAAATACTATGTGCTAACGGAAAACTATGTCAATGTTCTTAACCATTTATTTACTTTAATCGATCCATCATTTTGCCCCTTTTTGTGTGCATCATTAACATGTATATTCGCCATTGTTGATAGAACGTACCCATTGTAATTGAAGTTGCTGCACAAAAAAGTGTTTCGAATCTAGATTAAGTTTGTTTAAAAAGCCGAATGGTAATCGGATTAAAGAAGTCAGATATAATCAAAGGAAACAGGTAAGTCATTCCCAAACAGACTTTAAAAAGCATACGATAAGTGTTAAGACCAGTCAAAAATGTGAAATATATATTTTTTTGTTTGTTCTGTTTGATCCCGACCACTCGAGAAAAAGAACAATTTAAAAAGAATACTTTTAAGTGCTCTAGTGGAAGTCAGCTTGGCACAACAACGAATTGGGCCTGCTAATTCTAATTTTGATTATGTGAAACTTCAAAAAAACGAGTTTGAAATGCCATTTTCATTTCACAGTCCTAGGAGAATTATTTATTTTTGACATCTATTTCAATTTGATTTTATAATTTTTTAAGCAATATTTAATATGAACTGATGAAAATTAAGAGTAAAATCTGTTATTGCTCTAAATGCAAATATAGTCATAAAGGATTCTTGCGTTTTGAACCTGTGAAAATTCTTTTAAATATTAATTCTAAACTTAAGCAAAAAAATCAAGTATTTACCATATAAGCACTTTGAATGAAATCTGAAGTTTGAGACAAATTTTTTATTTTTAGTTATAGATGGAAAAGTATTTTGCTTTTGAATGAAAAAATTTTATTTTTAACTTTTAAAAAATTACTAACGAACTTCAAGGTAGGAAACAATCGTCAAAGCATCATCTTTCTATCAACTGAAAAGATAACTTTTATTCAAGAGTAGTAGTTCATATTTAGTTTAGATGTTCGACGAAAGTTAACCGTAAGAACCCATGTTTGATTTCCCTCCTTGCGGTATATTTAATAGATCTCGACGACCCGCGAATGATATAACTACGAGCCTTCGAATCATTGGAAAGTGAAAGTCTGTGAGAGATTCATCTTAAATCTCGATGCTCACGGGAAGCTGAGGTCGACGCCTTGAAATACCTATCGGATGACTGTTCGGATTCTATATTCTACTTTCGATGACTGCCATTTTTTTATTTTGTTCATTGACTTTACATTATCGAACGATGACTGAGCAATTTTTCTTCAAGAAGAGCGCAATTTCTCAAGAAAAAGACGTTACAACACTGATAAGCGAAAAATGTGAAAAGTAATTTGTCAGCAGTAAATAATCAAATCAATTGAGCATTTTTTCATTCATGAATCATGAATTGTGATGCCTGTCTCTAAAAAATGTCTGAAATTCCCATGTACTTGATCTCTTGATTATTTCTTCGAAACAACAATAAACGAAAAGATTATTTTTCCAGGAATAGATGTACAACCTAACTCTATTATAAATCAATTATTGAATAGCGGTTTGTAGATAGTTTCAGAAAAATCTCACTTATTTTAAAATACTTCATTTCGGTCGCCATAAAACTTACGGGTACTTTCAAATAGAGTTCAGTTGACATTGAATATTACTCAAAGTCACGTCTCTAGTTGATGCACTATAAAATTGTTATATGTCAACGACTTAATCAATATGTATTTAATAATAATTGCTCATACCATCTTTTTATCTAGGTCTTGTTTTTTTTTGCGACATATTTTGTTCTGTAAACTTGTAGTTACAAATACAAGAAGTTGATATTCTAAATCGATTTCGCTGGACTTATTGAACTATGTATGAATTGACAGGAAGAAAATCCTGTTTAACTGTCTTAATACATTGACAACCAAGGAACATAAACATATTTGCTTTAGCAATTTCTCGCTTAGGACAAGCAAATGTCGGTTGTCACTAGCACCAACCACTGAAGAAAACTCTGAAGATCTGAATTTCTCCGAACCATGCGATTTAAAATCAAATCCTGATATTCATCTACCGGCATTGAAAGAACTGCAAACTGAACACAATGACAATCATCCTGAAACTACAGAAAGTGTTTCAAAACTGAAGGTAATATTACTTCATTTTCTTTTCTCCCGAACGTTGTTAATGAATCGTTCATTGTGAGATGCTTGTCCTATGAAGGGATACATGAGAAAATCGCACGAATAGTTATGACGATAGTGCAAAGATTGATAGTAGAAAGCTTTTGTAATTCAAAAACTCTGTTGATAATTTAAAATATTGAAGAAAAAGTTTGCGAATCTCATTTTTTCACATAGAGTTGAACAGAGGCGGCGGAGCGATTCTAATCTAGGGAAGGCTCAAAACTTCTCAGGAACGATAGGAAGGTGATGTTCGGAGAGGGATATTTTTTAGTTTTTCCACTTTAACTTTTATCAAGGAATATCGGATGTCTCAATGTGTTTTTGGACAGCATCTATTTGACATATATACCCTTCTATAGGCGACTGATATAATCTAGGAGCGTTGTCGAAAGATGTCCTATGAAAGTTGAGAATCCTTTGTAGTTTATTTTATTGTTTTTGGAATTTCCAGGATTCATTTTAATTAAAAAATTTCTCTATTTCATAGCACAGAACATAATATAACTTTACTAAAAAAAATCCATGATTTGCAAGAATAAGCGTTCATCTTTCAGCTGTTCTTCATCTGAAGTCTCGTGTACTTTTATCTTCGGTGTTATATGCTCGTGTTTGCCTCAATTTCGTTCAGTTGACGATGAAAGAAGTACCTAAGCACAGGAACTTTCAGAAAAGTTTCGAAAAAATGAAATATAGACGCTGTTGTTGAATTCTCTACAACAATGCATCACAACGTCTTGTCCACCTGTCCTGATGAGTTCCTAGAAGAGTGAAAGATAGGATATATAAAACATTGCTATGTCGTATCATGTTGAAAGTAATAAAA
Organism: Rotaria sp. Silwood2; assembly: GCA_905329745.1. NCBI lineage: Eukaryota > Metazoa > Rotifera > Eurotatoria > Philodinida > Philodinidae > Rotaria > Rotaria sp. Silwood2. Next base: position 52,481 of record CAJNSZ010000674.1, read on the forward strand.
ATATTTGTCATACATATTTTTTCACACAAAAATCTTGAAAACTTGAATCTGTTTTTAAAGAAGCAAAATGTTCTCTTGAGTTGTCTTAATTGATTTTGAGAGAACTGAAAACAAAGACATGCAAGATACTATATTTTTAACTCTTCTAAATTAAATTTCCTCCAGTATTTAAACGAGTAATTGTCTGACTGTTCACTTTTAAGTCTTTAGGGCGATCTTCAAACACGAAACGTATCATTCTGGTATTACCATTGCATTTAGTAGTGTTTTAATACATTAAACTTGGTTTTGATAAAAATTCGGCTTTTTTAGTAGCGTTCAGTTTACTATTATCGTGAAAAATTAGAATGTGTCATACAGTTTTTCTTTTTCCGTTCTCCAAATTTATTATCATCAAGCAGGAAAACCTTTTTCTATGAATATTGTGAAGAGTTTAATCATATATCTATATAAGAAATTCATATTTTTATCATTTTTTTGAGGAAAACAGATGCAACAAAAAACAGATATTATTTCATACATTAAGCTAACGAGACTTTTTAAGTTATTTTAGACACTGTCAACAACGTATCCTTTGAAAAAGTCAAGATTTTAGCATTTGTTCATGCGAAGATACATGCCATATAAACTATATTGGTAATATTTTGTGGCCTTCACCCTCAAATTCGGAATGACGTTCCTAAAGTTTTCTTATATATCGAGTCTCTCTCAGATGTCCTTCTTGATTTTTCACTAAGACTTGAGCTTTCTTAAACGCAATTGGTGTGTCGCTTATCGTGCTATCTAATATGAGGTTGAACATACTATTGTTCAAAGAATTTTCGCATACTAAAAATAAATCCATGCTGAGATCTGTGATTTTTTTTCAAAATATGAACCTTCCCAAGCCTAATGGCTCCGCCGTCACTGGAGTTGAATAATAAGAGAAATAGATTATTTTCCTGCTATTTGACTGTTTCGCTCGAATTTTTTCTAGTTTCCATTTGTCTTACTGTTTTTATAGATCTATAAGAATGAGTTTAATCAAAGTCTTCCAATAATCGAACCCAGCAGTTTCCAAAAGAACAGGCAAGCCAAATTCGATATGAATCTAACACTTGAAGAACAGCTTAAATCATCAAAAGACGCGAACCAAAAACCTTTGTCTTTAGAAGAGAAACTCGCAAACAACCATGAATGGGATATCCTCGGCATCATGAACCTATCTTCGATGAATTTGACCGATAGTGATATGCTATTGATTATACAGAAAGCTTTTTGCGAGAATAAGTCCAAATGTATTGGGCTTATCTTGCGCAATAATGACATGACATCGATCGGTGTGAAAACGCTCGTCGATGCACTACTCGCGGTGCCAACGAAGTTGAAATATCTTAGTTTCTCGAACAACTCAAAGATAGGAGACGCGGGAATTGAATATTTGGTTCATTTATTTAAAAAAAACCGATCGATAACTTTTCTCGCCTTACCCAATACAGGTATGACAGATCGTGGAGTTCGGTTACTAGCCGACTTACTTTGTGAAGTTGATACTAATTTACCTTGTCCACCAATCGAAAAACTGTACATCTCGTTCAATAAATCGATTACTGACGAATCAATGGTAGCTGTTGTTCAAATAATTGAACAAAACCGAACATTGAAGGTACTCTCTGTGGAACACTGCAGCTTTTCTGACGAAGTTCGAGGACTAATGAGAAAAGCAGGTAGAAAAAGAAAGACAAAGAATTTCAGTCTTTCAGAGTGAAAAAGTTGATGTGAACTATGTTCCTTTTATCTTGTTCTTGTTTTGACGATTTTTAACTTAAGAAACACAGTGACGCTATTTTTTGTTATTTTTTCCTTATCTATGCTTTGCCTTCGTCGTCTGCTTATTTTCCTCTGTCGTTCTTTCATTAACATTCTTATGCTGTCTTTATCCTCATTATTTGTTTCTTTAATCTCAACTAGTTCTTCTTTCTCTCTGTCATCTGCATGTTCATTAATAAAAAGAACTTCTCGATTGTTGATATTAATATTCTAACATGGGCTTTCTTGTTCATACTACAATCTTAAATGGTACTAAGATCTAGCCGCATTGATAAATCCACCACCATGTCAATGAGTAGAATGCTTTACATAAATATTCGAATCGAGCACCCCTCGGTTGGAAATGGCTCTATACCGATAAATTACGCTTCTCCTAAACAAAAACTAAATAAACGTCGGGAACGACTATCCTAGCTACACAGTGAAAGAAAAGAAACTGAGATAGGACTGTAAGAGATACGATACGATGGCCACCACTTCTTCAGCAAATCAGGGTGTGGATGGATGCGGATGTGAGCAGAGCTAGGCGACTTGAGTCAAATTATTTTTTTCATTTACTTTGTTTTCTCTTTTGCTTTGTAAAATAATGTCAACTATAGATTTTTCGTTACGCGATATGTAGTTTGTAGCTTTTGTGTACAAGAACAAAACTAAGAAGCTACATATAAAATAAAATAATGCAACTACTCAAGGTTGATCAACAAAGTAATAGAAGTTAAGTCAACTTTTCTTTCTTATAGAGCTCTACATTACAGTAAAAAAAATCACTTTTTGATAAGCAAAAAGCTGAACGAAACTCCTTTTTACACGTAAAATCTATTTATTATGATTAAATTGATGTCTTATTGCAAATTAAAAATGCTGATCTTCAAATATCAATTGCTGTAAAGTTTGAATAGTTCCTTCTAATTAAAGCACCACTTTGGAGAAACATATTCGACTGATACTAATGTAGTATAAACATGCATTATTTTTCTAGCAAGCCTTTTGAAAAGACCAGTTTGAATTTACCTCCCTGGAAATCAAAGGATGGGTCCGGATGAGTACAAAGAACATTATACTCCGATTCACAATGTTGACAAATAAATAATGTGAAATGAATTACGGAAACATTTCGTGATCAACATTATCTTTTTTTACTGATCAAAAATACTGTCACTCAATAATTATACTAAGTATGATAAAAACTGTGACGTGTGATGTAACGCAAAGCTTTAATTCATTTCATTACATACACGTGCATACCCGTCAAAGATTAGCAGGAAAAAACATGGAAAAACTCTTATATTCAGTAATACGCCGAGGCTGACATGTAGCGCTATATCAAAACATAGGTTGAGAAAACTCCGGAAAAGAATAATTCGAATGCAATATATTCAATTAGGATGAAAGTTATGAAAAAGTGATAATTCAATCTTACTAATTGTAACTCTTTTTAGTAAGAGCAGATGAAAGTTTTTCAGAATGAATAACGTGAATATGACTCGAGTCAACGCTACCTAATTTTCACGTCCGAGTTATGATTTGAACTCACCCAGCCCTGAGTGTGGGTGTAAGTCTATCAGACTACCGTTCAACTACACGAATACCTATCCCTACCCCACACTCCTCGTTTAAGATTGGTTGTTAAGATTTACTAATGGAAAATTTGACATGAAATCCGATTGTATCTTTCCTGCTCTTATCGACGGTTTGAAATATGAAGAATGTAACGAGCCAAAAAAAATAGTCAATGAGATTATCTGTGTTTTGAATTTAACTAAAACTGAGTCTTCTACGACAAATAAAGAGAAAAAAATGCAAGAACTGTCTACCCTGGTGATTGTGCCACATGAAAAATATTTCAAATAGCTTCTATTCGTTCCGACGTCTGCCGATCGTATTGTTGCCGAACAGTTTGCATTGAATGTCTTGTCTATCATCGAAGTTGAACGATTTTTACCCAAGGATCTATATACAGATTTAGAGAAAAATGCATATTTTGAAAATGAACCAGAAATCTTATTAAAACTGGGGACATGATTTCGAGTGATCAAAATAGAGTTCGACTATATTTCCCGGCGACAAATGATCCATATAAAAAATATTTTATAGTATGTGACCAATCTAAGATGATAAATATCTATGTTCTGGTGTTTGTGTACAACATTTTTAACGCATATTTTCTGTTCGAAAGAAACACTATTTCGTTATTCTGCCAAGTAAGGACAGTGAAAAATCAAAATATGTTGTCCAAAAAGAAAACTTTCAGCATTGTTTATGATTGCATAAAATTCAAGCACAAATATGATCAAAGCATTACCTTCAATAAAAACTACCTGCTTACATTAGACCAAAGAATAATCTGTTTAACCTGATTAGTTTATAAAACGGCATTCGTCTAGAATCATCTTGAAACTCGCGATCGTTTTGTATTTCACAATCATAGTTTATCCTTGTTGCTCAAAATTTTCTCCGAGGTATATCATGTTCAAAAAAACGGCTGGCTATAGGCTCTTGCTATGAACATTAAAAAGTTTCATATCCTTTGTAATCAATGAAATATTTCGAAATAGGCGCAACAATATAATTTCTTGATAAAGACATCTTCAATCGTTATAAGATGAAACAGTTTCATCGCTAAATCTGTTGGTATTTACGTACCGACAACTCAAATAGTCCCCACACACTAAAATAAAATGTGTCGCGCTTTTGCGACACATCGAAGTGCGACACGGGGTGCTCGGTGCAACACATTTTGTCTAGCGACGGGACGATACATTCCGATTACGTAGCTCGAATCCAGTATGTATCACATTTTTCANTCAATATCTTTACTACTCAAAGATAGAATTTCATCAGCAGATGATTGAAAGTAAGGCTTTGTTGCTATCAGTTGACCATGAAAGCAAGAATCACGTCGTTGCAATAAATTGAAGACTACAAATATAAAACTATGATGTTTTTCAAAACGACGATCATTATAAGCTAGTAGATAACGTATGTGTTCTTTTAATGTTAGCTGAACTGGACGTAGTTGATCTTCAGGTACTCCAAGCCCATAACAGAACAAACTTGGATATAAAACTGCTAATAATTTTGGATTGAAATATTCGTTGACAGGTTTTGACGAATGAGGAATCAAGTAAAGATTTTCGACATCCATCTGATCCTTATTTCCATTATTTTTAATTTTGTGCAAAAAATAACTAGAAATATTTTCTGAAGATATTGACGCACCATTGACATCGAGAACACCGCTGAAATAGAAAAGTTGTATGATAAAACATTGATTCATTAATTGATCTCACCTGTTACTAATGGGAATAGCATCTGTAGGAGTATGTTCGATGGGATTGGATAATGGATCAGGAACATATCCGACTCTTTCAGATTGAATTTCTTCATCATCTAACTTTTGTTCTAATGTTGACATAATACATTCTGGTACATCGTCTTCTGGTAATTGAGCGATATTTTCGAAATTTATGTTGATATCTTTATAAAGTATATTGTTTTTTTTCAACCAATGTAATGCTTGAATAATTTTCTTCTTGCGCACTGTTAGAATTTTTTTAAGATGAATACGAACAGGAGGTCGAGCTCCAATAAAAATCACTTTAAGTGTATCACATAGATCATCAAGTGACAGTGGCAAACTATTGACAATATTTGGTACGTTTTGAACAAAGGTAATGCAATTACCCTTCAGTGCAGTTTGGGCAGTTGTAGTTGAATGAAAAGGGGAATGGAGTTTTATTATGCAGCTATTGTGACGATAAAGTGATATTAATTTTTTTTCTGGAATCGTCAATCCTTGTAATTCAACAGGTATATCACCTAACCACATATTATTGGCAGCTGAAAACTTAGGAATAGATCCCTTCGAAAGAGCACCATGACATTTTTGACAAAGGATACACATATCCACTTTATTTTGTTGAAATAAACCACTTTTATATAAGATAACATTGTTTTGACAATAAAACGACGCTGAATCAAAAGTTGAAGGATCTGAAATAATTATAAGGAGTTTGTGTGAATTTTAAAATTGAAAAACTCATGTATTACTTGCAGTACGCTCAGTTATCTCTATATTATTGTTGGTGAACATTTCTGTATCTCTTCTTGAATTTTGTAGTGATGTTGATTGAATGTTTATAATTAAATCATTGAGTCCTTCGGAAATTTTAAGTAATTGAATATTAGGAATTTTTGAAATTGAAATTTTCTTCGAGTCTTTTGCTGGAGTACGGACATTGCAAACTGCACACGTAGCTTCAGCCAGCACTGACATGGACATTTGTTCTAAAAATTGTTGTAAACGAGTTTCCTTCAAGTCACGAGGAATCGGTTCAGGCCAAGGCGGATGAATGGAGAACTGCATCTGGGTATTGCCTAGTTCAATATCGATGTTTTCATGCATCTGTTTTCCAACTTTCTTTTTAACTCGACTCGTTTGAGTTCGTTTTTTTTGTTGCTGGAGTCGAATCTGACGCTTTTCTTCTGACTCATTTGTTCGACTGGATTGAGTTTGTTCCTTGTTCTTCTCAAGTCGAATCTGACGTTGTTTTTCTGACTCATTTGTTCGACTGAATTGAGTTTGTTCCCTGTTCTTCTCAAGTCGAATCTGGTGCTGCTCTTCTGTTTCAGTTATTCGACGCGATCGACTTCGATTTCTCTCTTTGTCAAGTCGAATCTGACGTTGTTTTTCTGATTCATTCATTCGACTCGATCCACTTTGTTCTCTTTTCTTCTCTAGTCGATTTTGATGTTGTTCTTTTTTATCATTCTTTTCCTTGTTCATTGTATTTGAGGTAATTGGCTGAGTGAAGTTATTTTCGATGCTGCCTTCACTTCGAAAACGTCTGCTGGGAGAAGACTGAAATTCAGGAATTCGTATTTGAGTAACAGTATTATTCTTCAACGCTCTTTTTTCAGGAGTCTAAAATGAATTGGAAAATTTCGAAGTTTGTATTTATAGGCGATAACTTACAACCGCGAGCGATGTTGACTGATCATGATTATTAGAATCGTTTTGAGTATCTACTGGCATGAGTGGAACAAAATGATTTGGACTCCACGTACCATTATTTGCCTCTCGAGCATTTTTTTCATTTAAGACATTTGACCACATAATTACAATAATTACAATATTACAATTAGCAATAATAGGTGAAACAGGTGTAAAGACATTATCCCAAACCGCCATATATTGTTGAAAATCAATTTTTGGATAAACACTTCGTATATTGCATTGGAGTACATTGCATAGTGCCGCTATTTCATATAATTCAGAAAATGTATAATTTTTGCAAATAGCCTTGATAGCAATGTCGACAGGTCCGACATATTGTGAATACATAGTTTGATAATAAATTTCATTTATTACAAGTTCAATAATCGTCCGAACTAAAAATTATTTCAAAATAAATTGTAGAATATTAAAATGAAA
>CAJNSZ010000675.1:0-18631 GCA_905329745.1 Rotaria sp. Silwood2
GGGGGGTACAGGCTAATTCGTTTTTGCTAGTCAAAAAATCCCTTTTTTCTATTGCCGTCCCCCCCCCCCCAAAAAAAAATTTCTGGCTGCGTCACTGGCTAGCGTAGAATGTAAATCTATGGAATATTGAAGTTCAGTATGATTTTTTCTACTCAATAAAAAGTTTCTGTATGCTCGTCATGTCCTTTTAATCGAAATTTAAAATATGAAAAGTTTAATTTTTTATATAACTTACATAGTTTGTAACATTGTTGTATAACAAATTAATTGACTTTCAGTTTCTTCTTCATATGCTCGACAACTATCTTTATCTTCAAATCGAAAACTAAATCATACAAAAACAAAAAATTAAGCATTCAATTAATAATTTTAAATTAAATAAAAAGTAAAACTTTTGTTTTCCTTTTTTTTCTCTTACTTTTTTCGATCTTCAAAAAAATTATAAATAGCTGCAAGACAAACTGAAACAAAATTTGATAAAACACGTGGAAATGGACAGATCATTGTTGGACCATGTATTCTATATTAATAAATTTCATTTACTTTTTTAAATATATATGTCTTTTGTTTTTTTTCGATTTACCTTTTAATAAACTCTTGTACAACATGTAAACCGTCATTTTGTGAATTAAGTGCATGTAAATATTCTTGAACAAATACACGCATACGAGGATATTTACCAAAATCCTTTCAATTAATTTTCTTAGGGATTACCTTAGATATTTATAATGAAACTTACAGTATTATGTTTTAAGATTCTTTGAACAACAGGTGTAAACATTTCAATAACAATTTGTGAGCGAGGACTATCACGACAATGCTAAATTAAATAAATATATAAGAAAAGAAAATTATGTTTGTTTTTTTTTTTTGTATAATTTTACTCGACTAAAAAAATCACATATTTCTGGTGATGGATAATTTTTCTCAAGTAATGGTGCTAAGGATACAATTACATTTTCATGAACAAATCGTGGTAAATTACATTGTTGCTAGCAAAAGAAAACAAAGGAGAAATAATAAAAAGAATATATTTAAAATTATACTTGTTGAAGAATTTCAGAGATAATTTCAAGTGGAAATTGATGAATTTCAACATCTTCAATTGGTATTGTCATTGCAAAATCAATCATATGCTAAAATTGATTTAATTTATAAAAAAAAAAATATTAATTTGTTTAAAAATTATAAATTTTACTGTCATTTCTTTTAATAATATTTCAGGACGATTTGCTGATCGTAAAATTCGTTCAAATTTTAATTTATTACGCTAAAAGACAAGAAAATTTATTTTTAGAAACCAAAAAAAAATATATATATATATAGATATAATTTCAATCACATACTTTCCATTGAAGTGAATAGAACCATTGATCTCTTAAATAAAGTGTACCGACCTAAAATAAACAGAAAATGTTATTTATTATCGATTTCATTTTGAATGAAATTGAAATTAGTTACTTGAAGAAAATAAATACATTCATTTGTAACAATTCGAATACAAAAACGATATTTTGAATCAATCATTTTAGTTTTTGACCATGGACACATATCTTCTATTGATGTATAAAGTATTGGTCGATCCATATAACCTTCATTCTAGAAAATAAATATTTTTTTAATAAATATTTATTAAAAAAAAAAAGGTTAAGAAACACAAACTGTGTTGGATAATATTTCAGTGTGTTCAAGAGAGAGATGATGATCTTCCCACCGACGAAGAAAACGGGAAAAACGGATTTTTTCAATAATATTTCTTGCATGAGGAACACGACAAATTTGCATAAGACCATCGTTTAATAATTTACAACGTTGTTGAATAGGACGACCATCTATAAGCATGCAAAGCGTACTAGATGTTGTTGAACTAGCAGTAGTAGGAGCAGCCGCAGCAGCTATAACATTCGATGGCGATGTAAGAGTTGTATTACCATCTTGACTTAAAGAATAATAAGCATTGCATGTATCAACAGGATTCAATGATAATGAATTCGATGTAGATCCTAATCGATCTCCCATTGAATTATTATAATTTGTAAAAGAACAACAACGAATAAATCAAAGTCAAAATAATTTGTTAACAAACTTTTGTTGTTATTTTCGATATACTCTACATATAATTTATCTAAAAATAGATGAAAAATTTTAATAATATTGAAAAAAGAAAAACAAAACAATGGTTTATTGAGAAAACATTTTTCTCTATATCATCACTAGCATTCAATTCATCGAATGGCTTTTAATATTAAATGAATTTTACATTTCTTTCATACTTAATAGTAAGTACATCAGTAATGTAAATTAATCTATAAAAAGAATAATTAATTTTCTTTAAAAAATATAAAGTTTATATCATCTAATGAAAAGAAGAACAAGAAAACAATCTAAATTTCAAAATATTGTCTCATAAAAACAAATGACGACTGTCGAGTATCATAATAACATTTGCATTTCATCATAATCATTAGTTATCAACAGAAGCTTTAGAAAATTGAAGTTGACAAACTCTCATCAACAACAAAAAAGATATGGTTGTACAACTTTTTCATATTCGATATATCTCGAATAGACTTACTTGAAAACAAAAAACAAAGAAGAGCTTTTGTTTTTGTTTTTTTTGATTAAGCATAAACTAGTGAGTAGATAGTATATCCTATATTAAAAAGAAAGAATGAGAAGGCAGACACACAGCACGACTATTTATGATAATACAAAGCGAAGAGCAGTATGAGAAAAAAGAAAAAGAAGGAAATGATGTCAACTACATTGGTCCAGTCTGTTTTTTTTTTAAATATAGCAGCAATTGCTTAGGAAAAGAGAAAAAAAAAAGGAAAAAAGAAATGCCATCGACAATGATGACAACTATCAAACAAAAACCCGGGTTCTCTGGGCGCGCAGATACGCATTAACACAACAGCAAGGAACAGCAAAAGAAAACAATCACTAAACATCGAACGAATGAGAAAAAGCAGAAAAAAATATAAAGCAAGAGAGATAGATAGAGAAAGAGAGAAAGACTAACTATTTGCGCCTGCTACATTGATTAAAAAATCCCTTGTCGTAGTCAAACTCTATCATTATGTATTCTAGACATGCACTAATATTTCTTTTTGCATCTCCTAAAAAATATGGGTTACCGCCATATTGTCTCAAGTGCTTTGCTTAATTAGTACTATGCACTCAGTTGTTTTTTGTTTTCAAATTCATAAATATGATGCATAGATAAATTTTCATGAAACATAATTTACATAAAACAAAAAAAAACTTTATTATCTTACTTTATTGATAGGCATTCTTATAGAAACACGGATAAATGATAAACATTACTCATTGTTTATGTGATATTTTTGCATATTGTTCTATTTATATGCGTTTATTGTCAATTAAGAAAAGAATTAGATTTTTTCAGATCATAATCTTTTTTCTTTTACATAAAACAAAAGAAATTAGAATTAAAGAAAAACAAAACATTAATAAATTTCATCATTCGCATCAATTACTGTGACGAAGATGATTAAAATTAGTCTACATTTGTCACTTATGTTATTTGATATTATCCAACCTTATTTGCATACATATAAATTAAAGCTACTAGTAAAATAATCTAGAATAAATAAAAAATATAGATCGACCCTATCAGGATAATTCTTTTCCTTTTACCATATGTGTATGCAAACAAGACAAGAAAAAAGAATATTAATTTATCGAATGTACATAAAGACAAAAATAAATAAATAGTTTTGTGTAAAAACAAAAAAAAACATCATTTTTTTCTCACTAATTATATCATAAATAGTCGGTTTTTTGGATATCAACGTCAAATCTAACAAAAATGTCAGCATGAAGTCATCATTTAATTGTTTACATCCAGGTCGATATGACTTGTTTTTGATATACACATTTGTTGTTTATAAACCTATATAATAAAAGAAATCTTTAAAAATAGAATAAAACTTCTTATGAAAATTTACCTTGCATTCAAAAAATAGAGAAAAAGCTTCAGTATAATAAGTACAAGTGCTATTAAGACGCCCACAATACGAGATAAAATTAGAAGTATCATTGTTTGCTTTTCATCCAATAATTGAATTATGGATAATAATACATCTATATTTATAATATTATTCGTCTCTGTTATACTGACTGTCCCTTTCAAACAACTTTCATTACGATTGTATTTTTTTTTAATAGAATCTTCGTGCTTAGAAAATATTTAACAATATTGTGATTAAATAATTTTTCGTTATTACATATTTAATAAGTGTAATCGCAAATAATTCCGAATTTTTCTTTATATCTTTGTAATACCGACATCACTCAAAGCAATAAATGATAAATTCAGTTTTATTAATAAAAACATCATGAACAGTAATTATTATTACATGATCTGTTGAAAATCTTTAAGAAATTCTCGAATCGGATCAATATATTCTATAATATAAGCGAATAGAAATAAATCGTAAAACAAAATTTTATATCTACTCTTTTAAAAGTCAACAATTCAATTCATTTTGAATAGGATCATTAGTTTGTTTTGATAATATAATTTTCAACGATTCACTTTGGATCAGTGGCATAGCCGAGGATGAGCTAGACCGAGCGCCGTTCTATCACTAGAACAAAGAAAAACATAATAATTACTATCATTGATACAATGTTTTATAGATTTTCTCCAAGTGGAGAGTACTTTATCCTACCATCTACAATTTCCTCGTCATGCCACTACTATGAATTGAAATAAAACATTGATGATTTTCTTTTTTGGATTTATCTAATCCTATAAGATTTAGATTAAATGAATAAAATATATCATAACTATCACTAGATTCAATGACAGTAATCATAAATACAAATAGTTTAATACTAAATTCAATTTTTAATAAATACTATTGCTATCAGACAATAAAACATGTAATGTTTATTATCATGTAAAGATTCTGAAAAAAAAAACGATTAGAAAAATTATAGTAAAATAAAAGGATGAATTTAATCAACAATTGAAACTTGCATATATTTCAAATCGATTTGAACAATATGATATTCGATTAACAAATGTTTATGATTGTCCTATTTTATTAATCCTAAAATGAACTTTGATTAACATATTTTCAATTTAATTTATTATTCTATACATATTCAATCATAAATTAATATTCTTTTTTTTTCTATATTCATATTTATTTTATTGAATATTAAATAAGTATTATTGCATTTAGTATCAATATTTGATTTCAATGATAATGTTCTAATAAATCGACAATAATTCTTTTTGTTGTAATTGTAAAAAGATTATTTATTTCTATAAATAAAATGTATATAAGATATTTGACTAGTTTAATTAGATAAAAAGTATTCTTACCATTATATTTGATTATTAATGTACTAATGCGTATGAATAATAGTCGGCGTGCAAAATATTTTACTATGGGACAACATGTGAATATTGTGTATCAGTATAGACTAAAGTTTATTAACAAATTAGGAATAATGTTGATTTATGCACATGGTTCGAGAAATCAAACAATTCAATTTACTCAATTGTTGGTTTTTTAAATCTATCAAATAATTTCATACATTTTTAATGAATATGTAATAACGCAAATTCGAAAAACAAATAGTGCGCTACGGAAAAACATTTTTACAATTTAATTGATAAAACATGACGTAAGAAATATTGCTAGTGTTCTATGTTTCAATGAATCCTACCAACTTTTTTAACAATAAAATGCTAAAAAAAATTTTGTGCTTGATCTTTTCGTTGTTTACATTTGCTGCCTAAGGGTCAAAAAATATTCTTCTTTTTTTTAATTTTCAATTATTCTATTTTTAGATTTTGTCTCATCTAGATGTCATTCAAAAAAGTATTTAACTACGACGAAGAAAATTCTCGTCTATTCTAGTTTTCCACTTTATAGAAAAGAAAAACGTTCCTACTATATATTAAACTTTTATATATATTACAGTTCACTTAAGCCGACACATACTGCCTTGTCTTGTATTGATAATAAATAACTATTCACAAAAAAAAAAAAAAAACACTAATTTGCTTTCTTTAACAATATGATAAATCTTAAGTATTTTATCATTCATAATATTCTTAAATTATCTATAATCATGAAAAGAATTTTTATATAAAAAAAAGTCTGAACAAAAAAAATGTACATGAAACAGTCATATAGTAATATTTCAAATGAATAAAATAAGTTCTTAATTAATCAATGCAATATTTCCTTTTTTTTTTCTCATATTATATAAAATAAAGAAAATGAATATCAACAAGAAACATTGAATTATTTCTAATAAATTATAGGATGAAAACTATTTTGATAATTATAATTAGTTTTATAGAACATAGTCTTCTCAATCAAGAGAATAGAATAAAAAAAATTCTTGTCATCTGCAAACTAAAATTAATCGGTTCTTTTTTTCAATATACTTCATTATTTGGAAAACAAAGAATGAAATTAAATTTCTCAAGCTTTGAGTTTTTATTTTCTGTTGACTAAAGTAACAAATATGACATATGGCGTGTTAGAGTAGATAATAATTATTAACCAAACATTATGATATCATTGATCATACTCAGCCAGTATTGTCAAGCATTCCTTTCTCAAGTTAAATAATTTCGTATTAACATTTTATTCTCATCGATAAGCATTCTCGAATTTCTATATTTAATTATTGTAACCAACTTAATTGTTTGTTCATGACGATAGATATCACTATAGAATGAAATCTCTATTCTATGAAATTTTATATGCAAATCCCGTTTCAAATGACATTTAATCTTTAGGTTTTATCTCATTATTATAATGAAAGATTTATCAATGTTCCGCTCTGTCTCCTCAAAAATCCATGTTGGGTCAGATGCATTGAAATCACATGAAATTTTCAGTTCTATATCATAATTTTTTCCGGAGCTATTCAGCAAACAAGAATCAAAAAGAGTTCATGTACCAAGCCGAAATTCCCTATGGGTCCTCATTCTATAGATTTAATATTGTTTTTATTTGAAAGAGCATGCCAAATTTCAGTGCTCTGTTTCTTTTTAAATCCTTACTGTGTATGCAGAGAAAACGCATGCCAAACTCAATACTTCGAATAACTCTCAAAAACAATTGTTATCTATTTATAGAAGTACTTTTTTACATAATAGTAATAATGGTAATAATAATAAAAACAGGTTCTATCAAGTACTGTAGTTTCATATGCTCTTTCAAGCAAAAAAAAACATTAGCTACAATAAAGCTCCGTGGAGAATTCTAGTATATAAGCATATTTGTCAAACAGAATGTAACGGAAATAATCAAAAATTTTGGCAAAAAAAACAAAATGTCAAATAAAAAATCATGTCGTTTATGAAAAGGTCGGATATAGGATTGTTTTCCCATGTATATTTATGTTAATTTCGAATCTTTTGACGAAAACTGACTTTTTTAAAGGGAGAATGGTTTAACGATTTATGGCTATATATAAAGACTTGAATTATCGATTCATACAAATAAATTATATTAAAATAAATAACGTTATATACATATGTATGTTAGCGTCCAAAGTGAGATTACATCCGATATTAATTTTAGGAAGGAAACTGATGTTAAAATTCGCACTAGTATGCAGATGAGTGTTGCATTTCAATGCTCAGTGATGGTCTAGAGAGAGCAGTGGCATTTCAATTAATATAATCATTAATACATAAATTAAGTTTGAATCCATAAATGATCTTATACACAAGGATTATTTGAATAAAAAACTACTTATCAAAGATCGAATCTTTACTTAATTCATTCATTGATAATTGTATTAATTGAAATGTCATTGTTACCTGTCAGTTCATTAATAAGCATTTGAATACAACATTGATCTACAAATTAGTTCGAGTTTTAACATAAGTTTTCTCTCTAATTTGATTTGGGATGTAATCTCGCTTTCGACATTAACATATCTAACAAAAATAAAATGTTTTTAATGAAAATTCAAAACAAAGTATTTTTGTAAACTCTGCTTATTTGAACAAAGTAAATATGTGCACTTGTTTATCATAATCAGTGTATGCAAGTGTACAACAATGAAGCTCTCTTAAATAATCTATTAATAAGCAACGTATAGGAAAATCCTATTTTGTCATTTGACAAACAATACCTAATCGATAGTAAAAATAAATGACAAGTGAAAAACACAATTTTTTTTCTAAATACAATCAAAATAAGATTGATGGACAGAAGGAAAAAAGAGCAAAGTATTTTAAAATAATAGAATAAATTAAAATTTACTATTTTTCTAGTTAAAAATTCATGTAATCATTTTGAAAACTAAGTATTAATTTATTCAGCAAAATGTGAAACAACATATTTGTTCGAAATAGCAAAAGCTCTACAGATTTTACTTCTATTTGATACAAGTCGCATGATGTGAAATGTTACTCTAAAAACGTCAAAGTTTTCTACCTCAA
Organism: Rotaria sp. Silwood2; assembly: GCA_905329745.1. Classification (NCBI taxonomy): domain Eukaryota; kingdom Metazoa; phylum Rotifera; class Eurotatoria; order Philodinida; family Philodinidae; genus Rotaria; species Rotaria sp. Silwood2. The sequence continues at coordinate 8,453 of CAJNSZ010000675.1, forward strand.
TCCATAACCATCCATAATTTATTCAATTTTTATCATAAAAAATCTATTCTTTTAAAAATATTTATTTCAAAAAGAAAATTAAGAAAAAATACTAATAAAAAATAATTCTCATAAAATATGATTTTTTTAAAAAAGTTTTGTTAAGCAGTGACATCTGTTCGCAACATCTGTCTTTGTTTCTGTCGTAATGTTGTGTAGAACGCAAAAGCCATTGGCGATATAGTTATATAGTCATATTTTTCGTTGTTTTCTTTTACTAAATTTTATTTATCTTTTGCTCAAAAATTATTATCTATTTAGAACAATGTCATCATTAACACGTTTAACATTGTCAACACCATCGGCTTTTTGCCGTCTTGGTCAGTTACTGGCAAGCCGACAAATCGTATTTCAACAACAATTACCAATATTAACATCGGCTAATGCATTAATAATGCCATCACATCGTACAATAGCTACATCGGCTATTCGTCGTGATATTGATTCAGCTGCTAAATATATTGGCGCTGGTGCAGCAACTGTTGGCGTAGCCGGCGCTGGTGCAGGTCGAGTATCTTTTCGAAAATCATTAGAAAAAAAAAAAACATTAATTTTATTTGTTTAGGTATTGGAACTGTGTTTGGTTCATTAGTAGTAGCTTATGCACGTAATCCTAGTTTAAAACAACAACTTTTTTCATATGCTATTCTTGGTTTTGCTCTTTCTGAAGCTATGGGACTATTTTGTCTTATGATGGCCTTTATGTAAGTCTTTTTTGCTTTTTTTTATTTAAAATTAATTATTCTGTTCTAGGCTTCTATTCGCTTTCTAAAATCATTGAATAAAAACATCAATGCGCATTTTACATGTTTTCATGTAATTAATGTGTTTTTAGTTATTTTTTTTAGCGTAATTTTTTTCTCATTTGTGTGTGATTTTTTTTCTTTAGTTTCTAGATCTATTTTTGTGTCTTTCTCTTTCTCTCGATTCCTATCCGGACTATGTTCTTTCCAATTTGTCTGTTTGTAATTTCAGCAAGAACAACAGACTTTTTTAGCATTGAAAACAACAGACAAATATATAAAATATTTCATCTTGATAAGTTGCTTGTTGGTATATTATCAATATTTGAACTGTTGTGCATAAAATTTATTATTTTCATTATTTCAGCTTTTGAAATATTCTTGTGCTTGAAGTAGAATTCTTTGTGGATTATTGACGAGAATAAATGCAAATTAGAAATAAATCTTTAAAAACAATTTGTACCTGATACCCAACGGGGCCATGACCGAAGCTAATCGGCATCCGGCAGCTACTTTCACAATCATAGTACAGTTTTCGAACTTTGACTTTATATGAAAAAGTATACTATTTAGTTTCTTCCATAAAAAAGAGCAAAAGAAAAAAGATCATCTCAAATTCCATAGAAAGGACAAGTGATTCAAGATTTATTTGGTATCTTTCTGCTTGTAAAATCCGATCAATTTCGTTAAGTATACATTGGTTTGTGGATGATGATGATGCTGGAATGGAACACAATGTTGGTATCAAACGTTATAATTGTGTATGCGTATATGAATGCTTTTCCCATTACTCGCCATGTATTTAATTACTTCGTCATATGGTTCATCATCATCGGTAGATGAGTCTGCATTAAAAACGAACTCTCTTAATTAAATAATTTCGCTTTTCACTTCTCTGTCAGATTCTCAAGTACAATAAATTGCTCGATCGTGATCGAACTGGTTGTCATTCCTATGCTTATATATACATTGAGTAGTTTGAAAAAGTAAAAATCTTGTGAAACGTCGAAATCGAATATATTGTCGAATCGGGTGCCGGGTACTCGACCCAGTTGCAGCATACGACTTTGCTTAATATTTCATGATAATGTATATTTGTATTTACTCGAATGAATAGATCAAATCATGAAATGAATAGCAACTTTCTGTGTTCGATCCAGATATTGATGTTTTCTGTATGTTTACTCTTAAAACATATTAATTTGATCATGTTTCAATGTGGAACTTTCTTTGAATTGAAAGAAGTATTAACGATGTTATTAAATTTATGTTTAACATCTAAGCATAAAACAACCACGAAAATAAACCACACTTAGAAAATTTAGTTTACTTTCTAATTTTGGAATGAATACAACTAGTGCGGCAGAATAAATGTCACTCTAAGCATTTTTAGTAATCGAAAAAAGCTTTTTAAGTGTGAGTGTAGATTCCTCTGGTCATCACCAACACCCACAACCTTAAAAATGTTCGCCAATAAGGAAAATCTATCCTTGGAAATTGTTGTCGGCTTTTAAATATTATTAATTTCTTCATGATGTAGTTCGAATTTCAATGATTGAGCGCACTGCTTCCACATAATTTGGGATAATACTTATTGTTCTATCCCAAAAAAACTTTGATGTATTTATTGGTGGTTGTTGTTCTTAGATGAAAATAGTATCCTGTGAATGAAGAGTGTGACGGTAGGTGTGGCTGTCAGTAGTTGATTAAGTTTCTTTTTTATTTTCACCTCAACAAGACCCACATTCATCCCACTTTGTCATGGAAAATGTTGATTTCACATCTGTAATCAATATTTTTCTTTCAAAGCAAAATCTTTTTGCCAAAAGATGACGCCCATAGTAGTAGCTATCATTCTCACTCACACCAAAATAACCAATTTATGTGAGAAAAGAAACAAGATGTTTTTTTCGTCTTTAAAAAAAACACCATTTTCTAAACTACATAACTTTGCTAAGGAATGACGAAAAGTACTTTACTTTTTTTCGACTTTGTAACTTATTGAAGGCTCTAACAATGTACGTGGATCGTCTCGAATTCTTGCTTAATTACTCAAAATTGGCCAACGGAGGGTAAAGGGTTAAATGGCCTACGGAGAAAGATCATATGCTTGTAATCAGCTTTAAATATGTTTTTTCTATGCGCAATATTGTTATCAATAATTGAGTCTACATCTCTTTCTCTTGTATCGGTATAGACATTTTCGAGTATTATATCTAAAGAATAACATAGAAAAGGCACAACCGGGTACTTTTAACGAATTGTGACTGGCGACCTCCAAAGGAAACTTTTAGACGACGAAATGACGTCGTTACATTATCTATCGTTTTTCCTTTATTTGCTTTGTTTCAAAGAATCATGAGAACATTTGAGACGAGCCTCTCTGGGCTTTAATGCACCGTAAAAAGTGAAATATGACTCGATGGACGCAAGAGAAAAAGAAATATGAGAATAAGTGATAGGTATATAAGTCATTCTGTCTACTGTAAATTTCTTATATAAGTATATTGCAAACTACAATAGTTCGCATCGTTTGACTTTCCTGTAATGTCTCACTTACATACGCTCAATACTAATGGCTATCATCATCTTCACCATCGATACCACGCCCACCACCGTTTACTACACAAACAACTGGTTGGCGTCTATTCAGAAGCTGGTAAACTCGATGCAGTGTTAATGCATCGTCCTGGACGTGAGCTTGAGCGTCTCACACCAGAAAACAAAGATTTACTCTTATTCGACAACATACCCAATATTAATGAAACTCATCAATCGCATGATGCTTTTGCTGATGCCTTGCGCAAAGAAAATGTGAAAGTCTTCTATGTGCTAGATCTTCTTCGTGAAACTTTAGAGAATAGTTCCCAAGCAAAGACAATGCTCATCGATGGCATCGTTAACCATAGTGGTTTTTCTCAAGAAGCATCTAATGCTCTTGCTGAATTTCTCCACAGTTTAACACCTACTCAATTAGCTCATACAGCAGTGGAAGGTCTTGCTTGTACCGAAGAGGAACTTAGCAGTGGTGGAAGCTCAAAATCAATCCTTCTCAATGCTTGCTCATCGAATGATGCATTTCTAGTACCTCCTCTACCGAATATATTATTCACTCGAGATTCTTTCTCTATCATGGAGAAATCTGTCTTCATATGGCGCATGGCCAAGCCGGCTCGACGCAATGAACCGCTTATAATGCGTGTCATTTTCACTTTTCATACACCGCATGCACATCTCTCATTTAAGGGTCTTCATGTAGTCGACTGGGAGACTCGTGCAGACTCTACAGCAACTGTTGAAGGTGGTGATGTTGCTTATCTTGGTCATGGTACACTCCTTATTGGCAATGGCGAAAGAACAAATCGTGCTGGTATTGAAGCTATCGAACGCACTCACCTCTTTCGTCAAGTGATTGCTGTTGAATTACCGGAAAATCGAGATTATATGCATTTGGATATCGTCTTGAGTTCGGTTGGTCGTCACTCATTTATTTGCCATAGCCATTTAGCACACCAACTGGCTGTCTACACTGTACAGACACCAAAAGAAGGAGATGGTCAGACAGAATGGCTTTTGCATGGACATGATGTGCGTGAGGCACTGAGACATCTTCTGTGTGATGCTGATTTAAAATTTTATGATGCGGCCGATGAAGCTACATCGATTGCTGAACAACATCAGTGCCGCGATAATATGCTATGTGTGTGTAATCAAACTGTAATCACTTATGCAGGCGGTGATCCTATTAAAGGTGTTTTCCATCAAATGACACATGATAAATCGCGACCATGTCATGTGGATACATTTCCTTCACAAGGTCTCATTGAGGGATGCGGTGGTGCTCATTGTATGACAAACCCTTTACATCGCTCGGAAAATTGACAACTTACTTTTTTTCTTGTGTACCTATAAATATATCATTATAATCGAGAATTGAATAAATTCCACAAGATATCATCTTAAGCTAGTTCTACGAAGTTTCAAATCTTGCTTACTCCTCCATTGTGCAACAGAACGATTTCCGAAAAATTTTCGTTAAAAAATATTAAACTAGCAAGCGAGTCTATCATGCTTTGTAAAAAAACATTGCTAACACCTAAACTTTTTTCGTAAACCTTCGCCCAACTTCTGTGGCTTTCGTTATGGGTGGGATGTGGGTGGGTGAAAAGCTCACTCAAAACTATACTCAAACCCACACCCACATCCTGTTTGCAGTCAGTGAAAAACAAGAATTTTTCTTGGCATTTTGAAAACTGATGCAGTATAATATAAAAAATGCTAGTTAAAAACATAATAGACAAAATATTTGAAAAGCGGAAGAGGTAACAATTCTGATAGCGAGAAGACGCAAACACACGACTACTGTGATTCATCGTCAATGTGCTCTCGTCGAAAATGAAATACATGAGCGATTTAGCCAAAATTAAAAATATCTATATGTAATAATTGATTTTAATAGTTTTCTGCCGATCATTATCGGTCTCGACAAAATCATTGCAGCATGATTTCGAACACAAGTGTCGATGTAAGAAATCAAGCCCGTTGGTGACCATCCTCAAAATGTTCTAAACGGTCTCAATCAATGAAAAGATGAAGCACTGCCTGAACTGGAAAACAGTTATCCATTATTAAACTTGTGTCTAAAAACACCCAAGAACCCATTTGTGAAGGAACAACCAAAACCAACGAAAAAAAAACGAATTGTGGGGTGTGTTGGATTCTCTACAAGGTAAGTCTCAAATTCATTGTTTTTTTAACGATAACGTAGTGATAACATAAGAAGAAAGAAAACAGTGAATGAATTCTGAAGAAAAATCCAGTGAAGAACCGCATGATTCCTAGTCTGGTGGGGTTTATGATGATGAAAGTCGATGACACTCCCATTCACACGCATACAGACACAACCAAATCAAACACAATCGTCTGTAGCGACCTGGTGTTTAATTAAAGAATTCAATGAAAAATATAGCTATATGTCACTTATATTGAGGGCACTTGACGGTGGATGGTTGCTTTATCAGTCGTCGACACCTTACACACCCATCTCAGACCCATAATGAAATTTTCAAAGCAAAATACTTGTATAAACTCAGAGGGTGCTGGACTTGCTATAGAGATGTAAAGATTAGGAAGCCGCGATAAGATAACTGAGATCGACGAAGACCATCATCCATATTCATAACTATCTACCCGTAATTATCAAATGAAACCGAAAAGCATCTGAGGGCTCGATATGTTTCCTCGTCAGCAGTATATAGAGATGCATTTTTCTTCGGAATTCCGTACACTCTAAAGAAATGGTTTTCTCAGAAACCGAAACCCCTTCAAAAACCTTTTCGACAACCTATGACCGTATTCGGAAAGGTTTCCAGACTCATGCTAAGTTTATGAAAATGTCTACTGGATTTCCGAGCATCCGAAAACCACTTTTGATTTAAAAGCTTTCTCAGAAACCTTTGCGTTCCCAATATCTTTTTATCGAAAACGCTTTTGGGTTTTCGGACACCGAAAATGGTGGAAGCGTTTTCAAAAAATCAAGCATGATTTCCAAGCATATGGCCAAAACCTTTTAGAGTTTCGGAATCTTCAGAAAACTCCTGCGTTTCAGAGAAAAGATTTCGGAAATCCATCCAATCTTCTTGAACATCGGAATAGCATTCTGATATCTTCTTTTTGATTCTCATGTTCCCACTGTTGTTTTAGAGGTTTAAGAAATCGTTCGACATGCATGTTATAAACCTTATTCAATTTGTGTAGAATTGTTTGGGTAAAACCATTGGAACTCTAAGAATTCAAAAAAAAGATACTTTTTTCCCGAGAGAATCTCGACGCTTTTTTTACCTCTTTCAACGCCTAAAAACTTGAATGGGCTATGACAAATATTACTGAGACGGCCGAAGAGCTGCACTAAATCGTCAGATCATTCAAAGAATGTCGTCTTTCTCTTTCTTCACTCATTTATGTTTCACTTAAGTAGAAGCATTATCATTGTCATGAACAGATTGCAAAGAAATGTAGTGCAAGTTTCGGGAATCCTTTCAAGCGATATATACAAAAGAGTGATAGGAGAGGAATGATGAAAAACATGAAGAAATCTTCATTTGCGAAAGAATGTAAAATAAATACCCGGTGTGTCTGAATGTTTGCAAAATAACTTATTTTCCTTATATCTGCAAAAATGCAAATGATAGAATATTAATCTTTTCTAAACATGCGTCCTGATATTCTGTATAATAGTCAAAAACAGGATGTTATTGGCTTGTGCCAATAGAACTGAAGAGAGCCAACAGAAAAGATCTATCAGATGTTGTATTTTTTCACTTTGGTATCGATGTAAACGCTTTAAAATAACACAATTACTAGCTAAATCATATTGTATGTACAAAAATTCACCTCTGAATATCATCATCTCGATAAAGTTAACACCTTGATGTTCGAAAATAGTCGGCAAGAATGAAACATCTATTAGATGTGACTGATGTTTAGCTAAAGAAAAAAAAACAAATTCTGGATAGTGAGAAAATATAGACTCTCATAAACTTTTCTTTTAGCTGTCTCCAAATCTATTAGTACAAGTCAAAAGAGTTTCTACGTTCATCTACTGCAGAGAATACCATGACGTGCCGTTTCAAAAATATGCTGACCTTGTCAAAAATCGTCTGTTTGAGCACATAAACAAAGTAAAATATCTTGGGAGCATGCTGAAAAAAATAGGTAGATATTTATTTCTTTACGCCACAGGATATAGTTTCTCCAATTGGTTCGGTGTAAGATGCGGAAAAAAACGCGAACACGAAAACTACACTTCAATAATGACGAAACTTAACATCCGAAGACTCCAAATGGCATTGATATTCTGTCTTCGATAGAAATAAGGACATCAATAGCTAGACTGCCTTAAAGACTTTGACCTCAATGCATAAAAGTTTTCATCACTATAGGGCTTGACTTGACTTGATGACTCTGAGTTCGACATGATTCAAGACAAAATGACATTCACTAACTTTATGGATTTAGATTTGATAGATCTCAAGGCTCCAAAACACAAGACTGACTTGATAAATCTTGCTCAAAAAAAAAAGCAAAGACTTCATGACTAAGACTGACTTCGTCATAATGATTTTCAAATAGAGGAAGACAACAGGATTACGACTAACTTTTTCACTCCGTCCTTCGGAGGAAAACATGAAGACTATAGGAATAAAACTGACAGCACGACGTCAGTTATACGCAGCATAAAGACTTCGGAACTTAGACAAAATTAATGACATTCTATTTAGGAGACTTCCGACATCTACCGATTTCACTGACTTCATGAACTTGAATTTGGAAAATGAGAGCAATTCAGGGATTTCATTAAGTTTATGTCTCTCTCTTTCAAAAGGTTCAGCAATTAAATTTATGCCATATCATAGTCCTTGACATACTTAAGAAGATTGATAAAGGTTTTTTTACAGAATAATGAACTCAACAATGAAATTCTCTTTACTCTCTAGTTCTCCAAATTGGCGATTCATGTCTTTTAAAATGATCACATAATTATAGTAACAACTAATTAACCATTTATATATTATGTTTTGAAAAATAAATGAAATCCCAATAAATTAGTTGCTTAAGATGAAATTTATCTCATGTATAATGCTGATAATATTTACTACAGATAATAACTTATCTCTGACAGATTTCAATACTAAAATATAGTATGAAACTATTCATATATCTTTTCTTGCAAGAGATTATTTTCTCAATTTAAATGTCTTGAACACTTATTGTGATAAAAGGAATATATTCTTCCTTTATTTAAGCGACTATGTTGAGGTAAATTAATTCATGCAACATATATTTTATTTTAAAATAAGATCACGTTCTATGAAGAAAGTTTATTAATAAATGTATTGATATATGTCACAGTGTGCAACAATAATTATCTTCATTTTTCACGAACTTTATTACTATCTTCTCTAACGATTGCATAAGTAAATAATCATATATATGCATATGATCATGTCTCTCGAGAAAATGTTTAAATTTGAGAAGATATTCATATAACATTTAATTCTGTATCTTTTAATTGTTTGTATCTATTGAAAATAGTTCTTAGAGATAATATTTTTTTATCAACTGCATTAGTTCAACTTGATGAATAGAATTTTTTTCTTTTGCTTAATAATTATTTACTTTTTCTCCATCTTTAGATTATCACCTATTGAATTCCTTATCAATTCGTATACATGCAAGAGAATAATTTGTATTTAACTAACATAAAGAAAATGAAAGAGATTATTTTATACAAATTAGAAATTCATTTATTATATCATGGTACGAATCGATCAGATATCTAAGATAACCAAAGTCCGAACGACATCATTCAAAGGGTGTAGATGTGGGAGTTGATGAGTGTTCGATTCATCCATTCCCACGCTCATATCCACAATCCCATCCATCATTTGAGCTCATAAAATTAAACTTCCAAAGAGGATCGAGGCGAAAAATGTCAGAAAGATTGAGAACCTATTCTAGACTCTGATATCGTAGTCACCATTAAGTGTAATTAATGAGATGAGATCGAATGTGGACTGGAACTGATCCTAACTCCTCAATGGAAAATAGGAAACTATGTAATAGACGAATCAAAGATTGTAGAATGCACATATCTTGCTTACCTAAATGATGATCAGTAGCTTGTGAAAAGTTTCTAATTCGATAGAATGATTCATAGAGACAGTTCTTGTCTGAGTCGTTCTGTAACGGAATTCGAACAAAACATAAAGTTGAAGCTTTCATCCAACGAATATTAACGATCTCTATTTTTTACAACGAAAATATTTTGTTAGAACTTATGCCATCTGATGATCTTGCGCAGAGCTTGTCTACATGGGTAAATTGTGGACGTATGGACACAGGTTCGTGTGAGTCACTTTTGATGGCTGCATTCATTCATTTTGTTGCTGTTTTTTGCGTTCTGCTCTACTTGTCGTGTCTAAATATCATTGGTGACTGCCATGAACAAAAAATAAAAATAAAAAAAACTTCTAATTCTTTTTACTCAGGCACATGGCAATCAATACACCTGTATATATGCTTGTATTTTACATAGATTGTATATTTATATGAAATGAAAAACACTATTTTTCTCAATGTTATTCTTTTACTCTTGTTGACTTTGTCAAAAATAAATACGCAACTGGAACCGATCGTAGTTTCAGATCAGTGCGATGATGATGAAGGCGAAAAATGTCAGAAAGATTGAGAACCTATTCTAGACTCTGATATCGTAGTCACCATTAAGTGTAATTAATGAGATGAGATCGAATGTGGACTGGAACTGATCCTAACTCCTCAATGGAAAATAGGAAACTATGTAATAGACGAATCAAAGATTGTAGAATGCACATAT
>CAJNSZ010000675.1:18646-38544 GCA_905329745.1 Rotaria sp. Silwood2
AGAGTCCATTGGAGTACACGAAGTCCAGTAGAGTCCACGAAAGTCCAGCAGAGTACAGAGTCCAGCGCAAGTACATCAAGAATGAACGAAAAATCGCATTGTTGTCCCGATGATTGGACTTCTTGTACTTCATGGACTTCGTGGACTTCGTGGACTTCGTGGACTTCACGGACTCAGTTGGTACTTTGTGGACTCTATCTGTACTTTGAGTACTTCAGGGACTCTGAAACTGCCATGAGAGTCCAGTAAGTCCAAGAGTACAGCGTTTTCCTTTGGACTCTCTGTACTCAGAGTCCATGAAAGTCCAGTCAGAGTACACGGAGTCCAATCAAAGTCCATGGACTTTGTAGAGTACAAAAGTACGAGAGTACGTCGTTTCCCCCTTGATACTGATGTCATATTAACATGTCCTGGAAAGAAAAATGACCATTATGATCGCTAGCTTGAAAGTTATAAAACAAAACTTACTTGATAATATTCCATGTGAAAAGTTTTGCCTTTGTAAGCTATTTGCAAGCAGCTTAAAAAGGCTTATGCTTCTATAATCTGCTGTAAAGCGCTTAAATATTCTCGTATTAACCTGCTAAAAGCCGCTTCACTCAAATAAACTGCTTATTTTAGCTTAGAAATCGGTTTCACTAAGCGCTTTCTAGCGCTTACCATAAAAATCGCTGAAAAGTGCTTTAAATTTTGTTATTTCTAAGCACTGTACAGCACTTACACGAAAAATCGCTGAAAAATGCTGTGTCTTTTCTTGTATTTAAGCATTTCTCAGGACTTACAGTAAAAAGCACTACTCAGTCAGACAAGACTATTGAAAAAACACGTAAAAGGGTGAGGGTGTGATTGGGAGTGGATATGGATGTGGGTGTATGTATATGAGTTGATATTGGTGGGTTAAGAGCGAGAGAACACCCACACTCACACCCTAAATAGACTCGTTATAGAAATGAATGTTATGAGTACTATGTATTAGAGTATATTTTAATATTAAGAAAGAAAGAAAGAAAGAAAGAAATAGCTGCGTAACAAATAGAACAAATGCAAATGAATTAGACCGAGTTTAACCTAATTGAAAAAAATCCTTGACTAAGTTTGAAAAGCTATAGATGAATTTATGTTGAGATAACAACTCAGTTAAATTTTTTCCCTAGAGAGATTCGGCATACGCTGCCTTTTTTTTACTATTAACAACACTTTTAATGATTCATAGTTATCCAGGTGAAAGAAAACGGCCTGAAACGGCATAAAAACGATGTAAAACGTTAAAAAATGGTGCCGTTTTCCGTCAGCTCGGAAAACAAAGAGAATAGTGTTAAAAGCGATGACCGTTTTCTAGCAAAAAAAAGGTCCGTAAAACGAGCTGACAGATTGCGACGAAATAGGATGAAAATTAATGGCGTTTTATGTCGTTTAATAGCCGTTTCCGATGGCCTTTCAGACAGCCGGAATGATCCTCCTGGGTAGTATTATTTTTATAATGTGTTCAATTCATTCAAAGAGTTTAGATTTGAAAAGAATGAAATAGCTCGTGTCTTTTATTGCCTTCACAGTACTTGACTCAATTTGTCTTTAGCTATTGATTTTTTGCATATGCCATCAAAAAATGTTCGTTACTCTGTTCCAAATAACAGTTCGAATATGTATAACATTCGTTCAACGAATAATGATGCACTTTAACAATATTAGTTTCTTTCGTTTTCTTCAAATATAATTTGCGAGTAACACAGATAATAGCCATGGTCTTTCATTTTTGTTGTCTCCTTTTTTTTTTGTCTATACATAATTTTCTAACTCCTGCTCCTGCCAGTAGTGTCAAACTTGAAACTTGAAACTTGAATTCAATTGAAATTTCAACTTTCAAGTCGTTTCACGACCGGTCCTTCTCTGGGCAGTCCTTTCGCGGCACCCACACCAGCTACGATGTGATGTGTGTCGTTTCGTGGCTAGTTCTTTCGTCGCACTCTCACCAGGTGCGAGGTGATGTGTGTCGTTTCGTGGCCAGTCCTTTTCTGGCCAGTCCTTTCGCCGCACCCTCACCAGCTGCGATGATGTGTGTGTGAGAATGCGGGTTAGTGGTGATTCTTCACAGTGCTGCCCATTTGAGGCTTGAAAGTTGAAAGTTGAAATTTCAATTGAATTCAAGTTTCAAGTTTGACATATATGGCTTCTGCAACAATCAAACTAGTGTATCGTGAAAACATGTATCTATGTCTATTTCTTTAATGCCCCTTATATATCTAATTGATGAACTTATAATATCGCAATAAAGTTGAGCCGAACGTAAACAAAAAATTATAGATTATTTTAGTCAGATAATTATTTCACAAAAATATTAATTTTTTTGCTTATTAATTAAAAGATTCTATTGGATAAATCTTAGACCCTCTTTTACAATCTCCAAAATTACTGATAGATGGCACTCATAGAGATAAATAATATATAGGCACATGTTTCACAGAGATGTTGAGTTTCATCAAAAAAAATTAACTTTATTATGAGAAATAAAAACAATAACTAATAGAAAATTTGGTACTTTTACACTTTAGAACCCCAAAGTTTCTAATTGTAACCAACTCTGTCGTCCTCACTCTCACTTTCGTGTTCGTTCTGTGACCAAACAGATGCTTGGAGTGTTAAAATATGAAAGGACCGAATATCCTGGCTCGGAATAATTTTGATTTTTACCGCATAGTGACTCTGAGAAAGCATTTCAAGTCCGCAAATAGCGAATTGAATGATCCAGTCGTTTATGAATTCGTTCCAATGTATTTTTCATTTTTTTCCTCGTANGGTGAAGATTTTTGAAAACGATATGCTGAAGTCGTTTTCCTTTTGACTTAGACTTGTAATATGATCAACGGATAGGAAAAAAATCTTCACTTTCAATCTACACAAGATTGAGATTCCAAGCCTGTTCTGTTCATGAGTAATAAAACTTTTCCTGAGACATCTAACTTCAGCCAATCGATCTGGAATCGTCGTGAAAAGCAACTAGACAGGAGTAAGTTATTGTGCTAAGTCGAATGGGGGTATTGTTTTTTCTGTTTGGAATATTGATTCCTTCAATACATGAAACCAAAAAGCAACTATGATCATTTGATTCTCATAGCTTCTGAACGAAATAAGCTTGGAATCTCAACCTTGTATAAATCGAAAGAAAATGACTTCAAAAGTTCGTTTGAGAAAATCTTTACTCAGAACTTATCTGATGGATCAATAGTTGACTAATCAAATCTTAATATACTTCTATTATTCAAGGTCTTTTCTCTTGATTGGTAAAAACCGCAGGTCTCTGCAATGTTCTTATCAACAGTTATTCAAAAAGATAGTCGAACACATTATATTTTATAATGAATAGTAATTAAAAGATTTCTAAAAACATACATCAATTGTAAACATTCGATAGCCTGGATTCACATTTGGATAAGTTGTAAATGAAGGTGCTATATAAGCGACCGAAATCTATAAAGATAAGAAAAGTATTTGTACTGTACGAATATACATTAAAACTTACTGCTTGTTTAGAATCTGTTTCATTATAGAAAAGCATAAATTCATCAAAATGCGTATGAGCAAAAAATTGACCAGTTATCGTCTTTTGATAGCGATTAATGATGCTATAATAAGCCCAACTAAATGATACCATACACATTCGTGGTGGTTGATGTCCAATAATATGAACTTTTTCTTGATGTTCTTCAGCATATTGAAGCCATTGAATCAACTATAATGTAAAAATAATTCAAATATATATATATATATGTCTAACAAATGTTACAAAAAGAGAAATTTCTAAAAATTACCCATTGTAATTGACCTAGAGGATCTGTTGAATTAATGAAAAGCCAATAATTGTCTTCGCTACAATAATTCATATTTAATGAAATCAAACGAAATTTTGGTGCAATTATTGTAGTATAGTAACCTCCTTTAAGGATAGTATCTCTTGTTTGTTCGTCAAGTCCAAATTGATTAATCCATTGAAAAGCTAATGTCGAATAAAGCCATGATATATTAACTGTTGGAAAAAGACCAGGTGGTGCTGTTTCATGATTACCTACACAGGGATAGATTTTTTTCTCAGGAAATGTTTGCTTTAATAAACGAGTAGTAAAAGAAATTTCTTCGAGATCTTTATCTTGAGTTTGTTGCCATACATCATGTGGTGCAATATCACCGGTAAAATAAATAAAATCAATTTGTTCTTCATTTTGAACAATATATTTTAACATATTTTCCGCTGTCCATTGTGGTATATCACATGTACGATAATCGCCCCAAAATCCTGCACCTATTTCGCTCGGTTTTGGCATTCCATCACGACAGCACAATGGGCGACCGCAATTAGCATTTGAACCAGGTTTATATTCTATATCAATATGTAGATCAGCTAGATGAAGAACTGAGAAAGTAGATCTCGAAAATAAATCATTATTAGACAAGATTAGTGATTTGGTTGGTGGCGGAATAGTAACATTCCATTGAAGTGCAGGAATATCAGCTTGTGGGACACAACCAAAAGCTACACCACAAATCTCATATGTTGATAATGGACTATAACGAAGAATTTCAATGAGTACAGAATTGTATTCATTGATCATGCCTGAACATACTGCATCATCAGCAAGATGTAGACTTTGACATAGTACTATACCCAACTTTTCAATTAATGACGATTCATTTTTCGCAACAAGAACTTTCGCAATAGGTAGTAAAAGATTGCATAACTCACATGAAGTCAATTCAATCGAATGATTGGTGACTTTGGAAATAGGAAAAGCATTTGACCATTGTAAAGCCAAAAGGAAAATGATACCGGTATAAAAGGATCGAAAGATCGTCATGATAGATTGAGAAGTGTCTGTTATATCTTTCTATATATTTACTCAACTCATGCGCACATTTCTGGAGATAAGATAATGGTAGTCATATCTTATTTAGTAGAGATTTTTCTTTGACAAGATTGCTTCAAAATACAAAATTCTATATTAAAAAGAAAAAAAGATATTGGTTGTCATTATAAATATTGCCCAGATTGACGCTGGACATCAACATTCACTTCTGACAACATAAAATATAATTATCCAATTTTATTTTTCGGAGTTCAAACGAGATAACAAAAATAAAGCAAAATGTTCAAAGTGAATAGATAATATTATCTTCCATATAAGAGAATATAAGATACAAATAAAAGTCAAAAATGAAACATAGCTTTCATCAAAACATGTTTGCCTGGAATTATTGTTGGTTTAGTTGCTAATGAATTGTAAATAAGAATTTGTTCATTAATCTTTGTTACTTTAAGAATGCAGCCAGTTTTATTCGATAGTCTATCTTTTAGAGAAATTTAAAAACAACCAGACAAGCCTATACTAAAATTCAAAGAGATTTCATACTTTATTTTTTCTCGATTCGATGATTGTGAGTGTGGGTGTGGGTGTGGGGTGTGGGTGTCAGTCTTCTACTCACCCACACGCACACCCACCCGAACGCCACATCACTATTGAAATGTGTAAAAATGGAAATGTCGAACTTATCGTTCGGTCAGATGATCAATAAACATCGCTCTATCAATATGAGTGTTATTCATTTGAAACACATAGTTTTTCGTGCATATTAGTTTAATTTTAATTATCTCGATAAGTTTCTAGGAAATACATCAAATCTAAAATGTTTAGTCATAAATATTTTTGAATATATAGATTTGATGGATGCCTATCGATGACAACATTGAGTCAAATGAATTTCATGTTTCTATCTTAATGAGAGCATTACACTCTGACATTCATTATCCATATAGTTCTGCACTACTGAAATAACGATTAAAATTCGTTCCACCAGCAACTAAGACTTTCCCATTGGCTAATGTGGATATCGTGTGCTCAATTCGTGCAATAGCCATGCTGCTAGTGTTTGTCCAAACACCCGTAGATGGATCGTATAATTCCGCACTATCCAAAGCACCATTATTACCGAATCCACCAACAACTAATACCTTTCCATCTGCCAATATGGATGCTGTGTGTTCACTTCGTTCAATAGCCATGTCGCCTGTTTTTGTCCAAGCTCTTGTTGATGGATCGTACAACTCTGCACTCTTAAAATAAAGACCAGTATTTCGTCCACCAGCAACTAAAACTTTTCCATTTGCCAATATGGATGCTGTGTGCTCCATTCGTGCAGTCATCATCTTGTCAGTTTTTGTCCAAAATCCTATTGATGGATCGTACACTTCTGCACTGTCCCAAACATTCCATTCATTACCACCACCAACAACTAACACTTTTCCATTTGTCAATATGGATGCTGTGTGTCTGCTTCGTGCATTAGTCATCTTACCAGTTTGTATCCAATGTCCTGTTGATGGATCGTACACTTCGGCACTATTCAAAGCTCTATTATTACCCCATCCACCAACAATTAACACTTTTCCATTAGCTAATGAGGATGCTGTATGATCGCTTCGTGGATCAGTCATACTACCAGTATTTGACCAGAGTTCTGTTAATGGATCGTATAATTCTGCACGCTTCGAGTCACCACCAGCAACTAAGACTTTTCCATTCACTAGTGTTGATGCTGTGTGCCGGATTCGTTCAATATTCGTCATGCCAGTATTCGTCCAAACTCCTGTTGATGAATCGTACAATTCTGCACTATACGAGCTACCACCAACAACTAGGACCTTTCCATTTGTCAATATAGAGGATGTGTGGCTGCGTCGTTCACACTTCATGCTGCCAGTATTATACCATTCTAGAAAAAGAGCATTGCAGTTTTTAGTAATTACATAGTTTATTTGCCGAAAGTTTTGATAAGTGTTATGCGAACCAGTTCTATTCACAGTATATAAATGACTTTCAAAATTCTCAAATCCTATTGAGTTTATATACATCCTTATGTTACTCATGAAGATTTCACAAAGCACTATAATTAAACAAGGATAGAAATTTAAGACATCTATGCAATCAATGAAATCTATGATAATTTACAGTTATCATAAAGGCTGATCACAAAGTTCTAGAATTGGACAGTTTGGGTCCCAAACATGAACTATCGATCAAGTGTATACATTCAGGCATAGATCAGAACTCATCTCACAATGATGCATTATATACCTGTCTTCCTATAATGTATCCTATACTCGATATTAATCGATACTGCATCTACAATAGGTGCACTGATGTCAATCACGTCTTATCAGGACCAATACACCAAATGTAAAATATAGTCATGCATTGAATGGACTGACTACGAATAATATCAATCCAAGATAAAAATCTGGCGTGATAGAGCTACGGTTCCCAGTATAGATAAAATTGTCAGACAAGTACATACATAAACATTTTAATAGTGCAGCGAATCGTGTCGAATGCTAAAATGTCAGCAGCTTCACTTTCATTATCCTAAATTACTTCAATTCAAGTGTGAGTTCAAGTACTTTAATAATGCATTGGTTACGAACAGTTTTTTTTTTTCTATTCTTTAACCTTACTCATGATGTTATAGAAAAAACTTTCGGTACTCATAAACAGAACATAACACTCATATTTAACGGAGGACTCAGGGTGTACAACAGTTGTATTGAATGCAAAATAATCAGCGAAGATAACCTTACGATCCGGTCCATACCATTAGATGGTGACAGCATACCACATTCAAACAATACAACAACAAATTTGCAGAAAAACTTAATCGGACAAAAACTCCAGCTAGCGATTCTAAGTACCCAAATAGATTAAGTTTATTATCAAGTCTCACTAATATCATATGATTCTTCCGTATATGTTCGCTTAAAATTCGGATTTCCAATATATTTGTCGTTACTTTTAGTTGTATCTTAAACTTGAATATCGGAAAGTGGTGATGAGACAACATAGAATTCTTTAAAACTCGTTTTCCGTGAAAAATTGTTTATGTAAAAAAAAACATTAAAAAACTAATCAAAAATATCAAAACTTTATCAATCATTCTGGTTACTGTTTGATTATTATCGATTTATAATTGGCTTTTCGCATCGCATATCTATTGAGCCTATCTGCATTCTCCATCGAACCTTACATGAAGACCTGAAAAGTCACCTTAACTAATTAGATTTTGAAAGAACTCATTGTAACATTTCAATGCAGAAAATTCCTTAAATGGAAGTAATGCTAAATATCAGCCTGTTTTCCTACTGATACTATCCATGTATATAAAGATATCTAAGTTCAATTTGCAATCAAGTTCGAAAAATAATTTTATCAGAGAGCCCATTTTTCTTTCAGTCCCCGATCCTCCAATTACTAGACATTGCAAATTAAGCTGAACAATACACTAATCCATTTCGAGACTCATGAACAGTACTTATCTTGCTTACTTACTTTTTGTTAAAGTTGATGTCGGCGTTGTTTGTTTTGGTGTAGTCATGGTTGTCGGTAGGGTATTTATTCGAACTAGACGAATATAATCAGAGCCGGTTATGGTGATTGAGAATACTCCTGTCGTAAGTATATTACGACTCGTGACAACTAAAACATAGACAAGTTCATC
Organism: Rotaria sp. Silwood2; assembly: GCA_905329745.1. Classification (NCBI taxonomy): domain Eukaryota; kingdom Metazoa; phylum Rotifera; class Eurotatoria; order Philodinida; family Philodinidae; genus Rotaria; species Rotaria sp. Silwood2. The sequence goes on from CAJNSZ010000675.1 coordinate 27,182, forward strand.
CGATAAGTAAATTGAAATGTCCAATTGTGCACTGCTGGCAGCTTTATCGAAGAATAGAATTCGATTTAGCTGCGGATTGTATGGTAAGAAATTATCCTTGTAGAGATAGGTAAATACATTCACATTGCTCTGAATCAAAATGCGGAAGTAACCAGATGTTGAAAGGATCAATTGGAAAGCTTCGTAGTAGTGATCTGCTGTTGAACAATCAATGCAATGATACGTTGGACTGCTTGAAGTAAACTACGATGAATATGACAGATGTACTATCGATGACGTAGCTATGCATTGCAAGTAGCAAAGAAAAATTATTTAGATATTCAAAAACAAAAATAAACAAATGGTGATGCTTTGAGTTATCTAACGTATGCAAAGGTCGATTTCGTCATCTCATTGTATAGTATTATTATTCTTGAATCAATAGAAGTTTTCTACATTTCTAGAAGTGATAAAATTTTCAAATGAGAAATATGAAATTATTAAATCTCCAGATTTCTATTTCCATAGAGATAATTTAAACATGCTAATTCATGAAAAAAACCCTTTCGAAATGAAGTTAACTAATTGAGAACGTACATGCAAGATAAAATAACTTATTACTTTGGTTATTGGCATTGGTTGACTTGTTCTTATCTTTCAAGCCTGTGAATAATCCTGGTACAATAGACACAGTACAAACGATGACCCAAAATAAGGAAAAACATAGCAATATACGCCATTTTGTGCTTTTTGACAGGAAAGGGTTGCCGATGTTGGTCGCATTGCAAGACGAAGTTGTACGTCCACTGTCATTTCCATCGATAACAGAAAGAATTATAGTATCATCTTGTGTGATAAAAGATATTGTCGATGTTCGTCGCTGAGCAGCCAGATATTTCAAGTACTCATCTGCTTGTAAATCAGTAACATCCAACGGTTCTCGAGTAAGTGGACTTGTCCCATGTTTCTCGATCCATTTAACAATGGCTGCACGCTCATAAACATGACCATCTTTAGCTATGACTGGATCACGAAAAACTTGAAGTGTAATCGGACATGTTAATGTTTCTAAATCAATGTTTACTTGTGCATTTGTATCCATATCAGGTCTCAAATATGATTGCTTCTATCATACGTTGTGTAATGTGCAACACGTTATAGTCACGCATCGATAATTATCACAAACAGCGAAGGAAGATGAGAATAACGAAAACATTCACATGTACATGTTTTGGTGTATTTTTTTATCAAGCAACGTTAGTAATTAGAAAAAGAAAATATATGTCACGTAATTTCCAATTGATTGATCTGAGACGACAGTACTGAAACTTTTTCTACAATTGGACTGATTGATAAAATGTCCAAGTATTCGGGAAAAATTCTTTTCAGATACTCGTTATAATATTAACAATTGTATTCACATTAAAGTTTCATGTTTGCCTAGAAAGATTAATTAATCAATCGTAGCTTGAGGTTGTAGTCATGGCAATAGCAGCATATATGTATGAAACATGTCAAAATACGTCAAATATAATGTTGAACATCGACATATGAATTGTCATGAATTCATAACTGTTCTGAAAGTCATGATACTATTCAAGTCTTTTATTAAATTTCTTATATCATCAATATTTCGTTCTCTTTTTACCAACTTGATGAAAGCAACTAAATTTGACACGATGGGAAAAATAAAAAGAATAGATGAAAACCTCGCTTGCAAAATATTACATCTGGAGTTCTATGCAGTACAATACGTTTTTCAGATTCATAAAAAAATTCTTAGAAATACTCAGAGACTCTGAACAATCTAAATGGTCAGAAAGTATTTCGCTTTTTCTCGAGTTTTGCCTTCGTGATCTAACTACGTAGAATATCTGTGTTCTTCTTGTTCAACGAATATTTTCAGCGCAAAAATGCACTCAAAATGGTTTATCATTTCATATTTTAGAATAGATCAGCAGTTGAAACTAATATGCCAATAAAAGAAGCTATGAAAGACAATTCCATACACACATTTAGTATTACCTAATGATTGAGCATATCTGGGAAAGTGAGCAAGAGTGTAATCAGAGAGAATAAAATCCACGATGCTTTCTCATCATTTCTCTTTGAAAACAGTCCGTAATATGCATTTTTCTTTTGGAAAAAAAGAGATCGAATAGACTCAAACTAAAAAAGTTCTCCAATAATCTCATATCAAGTCAGTCCTTTTTCATTTGTCGAGCAATGGTTTCTTTACTAGAAAAAAGCAGGCATGTTTAGTTTCAAAGGCCATAATTTGGGCACACCTGCTTGTCTTGTTTTTAACCGCATCCACAGCTAAATCTGTAAAACGTTTTCATCCATAATGCCAACTGAAAATATCAACGAATGATATCGAATCAAATTCATCATCCATCATTTGTGATCAAAACACTAACTCAGTTAGTGAGCGAATCAAATATGAATATAGTAAGTTTAACGCTAATTTTATTCTTATGACACATAAGTGATTACTTCTGTTTGCACAGAATAATTTTCACAGGTTATGAACGAAAAGAAGTATTGTGCTGACTGATAGTAATTGGTTTTTACTAACTTTCATAAAAACAGAAGAAAATAAATATTTCAATGAAGCCATTTTGAATCCTTGTGTGTTGACTATGTTACTGCGAACGCCGTCTGTTGATGCATGACTGTGAAGGGCAACAATTAACCATATGTATGAAAAGCATCGCGAAGAAAGTAAATGTTGAATTATTTCTTCCGAGAATTATATGTGAGTGCTTCTTCTACATGTTTTTACAAACATCAGACATTCATATAAAGTCAAACACGCTCATGTGCACATACCTACAAAAGCAAAAATGACGAGAAAATGCGCATATACGCTTGTTTGTACGAATTATATATGGTTTTACAGCAATTAATGAAAGCATCGAAGATTTCATGTTCACTTGAGTAAAGAGATGCTTGCGTCTTCAATCATAATGATTTGGAAAAGAAACAACCGTATTTGCAAAACTATTCTGATTAAAAGTTTGCAGCGAAAAAAATAAACTTTATATACATTTTGTCTTTTAGATAATCATTTTCAATTTTTGTCATTGCTACTTTTCCTTTAAAATGCAAAATACAATCACATGGTACTGGTTTTATTCGATATTAATTATGTTTATTACGTACCATGACAGCATAGCTACGACATCGATGAGTTCCAGTGAGACCCTTCATTTATATAAAATTGAAGGGCAAATCGGTTTCCAACCTGAAGACAATTCTCTCACCTAACTGCTGAAGTTTGCTCTTCTTGTTTGTCAGGTGTATCCAGTGGTTTGCATGTTGTTTCGATTAGTTCACCACGAGACATTTTCGAGCCAGCACCTGTTGATATGAATACTAATAGAGAAATTCATGCCTGTAAAGTTAAGTTTCTTCAACCACATAAAATTGTTTTAGTAAAATATCCGCTTCGTTTCAATGCGCATATCAAGCCGAATTGTTTTCAGAAATGCGACGTTTACCGTTGGACTAGTATTATTTTTAGTCCAATATTTGATGAAACAACTTCTGATGGTACTCAATAAAAGAAAAAAGCATTGAAGCGAAAGAGCTAAGATTTTTTTTGTAAATTTATGTGTTTCTTATTGCATTCTTTTCTTTTGGCTACTCATGTTGAATTAAGATTGAAAAAAATTTGTTTGTTCTGTGAAATTCCCATATATTTTCGAAGAAAATACTGAATATAAGTTATAAGTCGAATTTTTGCTAGTTACAATTTCTCTTCACTAATTATAGACTTTAACAACCGGAGTTTAGACGTCATTGAGTACGCTTCCATAGAAGTGCTAGAACATTCTCGAGCTTTTCTTGAAATTTAAATGATTTGAATATGATTTTCAACGCTTCGTAGAACGTAGGTTTTCGTTTTTGCGCAGATACATCATTGTATAATAGATATCAAAGATAATGTTTTGATTTTTCTCCACTGTCACATGATCAGCACGAAAGCATAAACTGATTAATACTAGTGGTTAGTCCATCTCGTCCTAATCCCTTAATTTATTGTTTATATTACAATGCAATGCGCATGACAGAATTTTTTTCTCGTTCTTCGTGTGAGTAGTAGAACACACGCTGCTCACATTATGGAGATTATTTTTACTCACGGGACTGAAAAAAGCGCTCACTGTTCAGAATAAGGAGGTGTTCATAAGTAGAGGTTTTACTATATTTCTTTTTTGAAATATCATGTTTTCACTCTAATTTTTCAATTTAGTTATCAGAGATTAATTCAACTAATATGAAACTATTGTTAATTATTTTCTTAGTAATATCTACATTAATTTTGATGACTTGTTATTGATTATACAAGTTTCTACTGAATCAAATAGTTTAACAACAGAGCAATACCTGTTACAAAATAACAATTTTGGAATAATATTAAAATACAAAGACAATTACATAGTCGACAATTTCCAGTTCGAGAAAATATCACATGATTGATATTCTTTCCAAAATATTTTTAACTTCAAAACATTGTGCTACATAATTAACTAACTTTCTGTCTATGATTTTACACTGCCAAGTACATTTACTTAAATTAATTTTATGAACTTGAACAAATTAATCATATAATGAAATAGATGCAACTAAACTTAAGCGCAATATAGAATAAAACTCAAATATAAGTCAGATCTATTTTTCTGAAAAATCAATGGAAAAAAATTTTCAATTAGAAATGGTAATTTCTTGTTAATTTATTTTAAATTTTTATTGCGCAATTCTTTTATTCTTCCATCATGTTTTGTGAAACCTAAGACTCGTGTTATTAAAACATCATTTGCATCTATGAAGCACTTGCCATTACAATTGTGTTACTAAATAACGGCTAACGGAAAATAACTTGTGAGTTTAATTCTCAGTCGAAGAATATCTGTTTTATGGCAATAGCGATCTAGTATAAACCTTAACCAAACACTTTCACAGTTAAGGAATTCAAATTTACAAACACTTTCTCAAAATTGATGAGTTCGTTTTTTTCGCCAAGTTAGTTCTCATCTGGAAATATGATGATGCTTTATAGAAGTAGCCAAAACCCAAAACAATTCAACTTGAAATGTTTTAGATACAACCTAGATATTTGAGTTTCTTTGAACTCGAGAGCCTACAAACAAACTTTATACAAAATAGTTATTTTCATCGAATGGGTCTTCTTTGACTGAGAATTAATATCGCAAGTTTTCTACTAGCCGCTCCCTGATAACACAACTCTGGTAATCATAGATTTGACAAAGTATTATGGTAGAATAAAAGCATTTAACTTATTTCAAATTTAAATTTTTCAAAATTTATTTTTGGAATTAATAAATTTTTTAAAATGTAAACTGGACATCTGTATATAAAAAAATACTAGAGCAATGCTTTTTTTTAATTCTCTAATGAAAAGAGACATAGACAATGAAAATTTCAAGTTAAGTTTCGCGAAAATATTAAGATGGACATTAATTGATTCTCTATGATTTGTTTTTGTGATGCCGCTGTTTCACTTTCTTTGTTTTTTATCTATTATTTTATGCTGTGTTATATTATTTCTATTTTCTTCTTCACCTTCGAGATATTGGTTTTAAACATCAAGAATATTGCTAACTGATATCCGATGTTTTATTAGGGGTAAGTTCTCAGAAATATTTAGATGTATAGAAATCCAAAGCATTTACACTTTGCGAGTAATCTAGCAAAAACATTTTAAATGAGTATGGGGCTTACATAGGTTCATAAGAAAATGTACAAACATACACTTTGTCTTGCTATCTGTATTTAAGGATACTTAACATAACGAATGGTGTAAAAGAATTAACAAGACTATATTGTTCCAAGCATACTATCTACGAAATCCCAAATAATTTGGGCCATTTTCGTCTAAATCCAAATATTAAAAGCCATAATCAAACTCAAACCTAATCCCACATTCACATATAAATTCAAACATTACCAAACTAAACCAAAAATGTGGATTTGGTGCATCCATATGGCAACGCCATGAACAATGCTTGCTCGAATTTTCTGAATACATGATGCAACTTTTATAGTCCAAGTGACTAAATTATCATATGTTAGCGAACCGCTGATTTTTCATTCTGATTCATTTCTGCCGATGCTTGAGTGTAAAATGGGAAATAGAACTCCATAATATCTAGCAATTATTTGATTGATGGTCCAAATATTCACAAAGTTGTCTTTAAGTGTAAATCAGCTAAAATCTAATAGATATCACTAGTGTTCGGAAGAGAGAACGAACATAGAGGCACTCGTGTTATCTGGTTGGTCTATTCTGTTATCAACCTTGCCACTCACAGATACCCACGCTTATCTTTATCAATTCTTTCTACTAACGACAAAATGGTTGCAAATCATGTTTTTAGTGGATATTCTATAAACAGTCAACCGCAAAAAATGCAAGTGTAACGATGAAGGTTAGGCATGTCTACTATTTTGTCCTTACCATGCACTTTACTCTTACTTTAAGTTTTGCCCTTCTCTTGTAGTATTATATTTTATACTGTTATATTGTTATAACTGCTTAGTTTTGATGCTTGAGTATATAAGTGTATGTTTTGTATGAAAACAATGCGATTTATGATATGAAGAAGCCAAATAAAGTGTAATTCCATTTGCACTAACCCTTCTTCTATAAAACTTTGTAGAGCTCGTTTCACTGATCATTTTCGTAAAAAAATATTTAAATTTACTCAGTAAATAACGGTGCTAGAGTCAAAATACTCAAAAACACCAACTATCGCTCATCAGCAGTCAGGAATAGTCGAATGTTTTGAGTATTTTAACGTTAGCACCGTTATTTTCTGAGTAGATTTGAATACTTTTTTTTACCAAAAGAATCAGTGAAATGAGCTCTACAAGGTTCTATGGACGAAAACAAATTTTTAAAAACCTTGTATTTGTTGTGATTGACTGTACATGAAAATATCCACTAAAAATACGATTCGCAATCATTTTATCGTTGATAGTTTCTACCTTTCTCATCTAGAAATAAATAGGTGATAACTTTGCTCTAAGTCCAACAACTATAACTGATCTCATCAAAGTTTTCTTCATCGGTGGCACTGGTTATATTGGCGGCTCTGTTCTAGCTCGTCTTCTTACCCGTCAAGATAAAGATCTTGACATCACTGTCCTCACTCGCTCACAAGACAAAGCAAAGCTGTTTGAAAAGATTGGTGTCAAGACTGTTTTTGCTTCCCTCGATGATGTTGATATTCTCTGCAAAGTCGCATCCGAGTCGAACGTGATCTTTCATACTGCCGATGCCGATCACATTGAATTTGCTCCGGCTATCATAGAAGGTCTGAAAAAGAAGAAGCAAGCTACTGATAAAGCTCAGATCTATATTTACACCTCTGGTATGGGTGTACTGGGCGATGATGCTCGTGGTGAATATACTACGGATGATATCTACTCTGATCTTAACATTCCTCTCATCGAATCTATCCCTCGTGAGGCTGTCCATCGTGAGATCGATCTGGCCGTTGTCGCAGCTGGCGAAAGTGGTGATGTCAGAACCTATATTATTCTTCCGTCCACAATTTATGGTATTGCTAAGAATAAACTCCCTGACGCTGGTATCTAAAATCCGCATTCGATCCAGATCCCTCAACTGATTCGCGCTAGCCTTGATCGCAAGCAAGCTGGTATGATTGGTAAAGGTGTTAACCAGTGACCGAATGTTCACATTGATAATGTCGCTGATCTATTTATCATCGTCCTAGATTCTGCTTTGGTAGGAACAGCAGCGTACGGTCATGAGGGATTCTATTTTGCCGAAAATGGCGAACATGTATTTCTCAGCATTGCCAAGGAAGTTGCTCGTGCCCTCCATGAGCGTGGCATCGATACCGACAAGCCCACTGTTTTCTCTGACGAAGAAGCGATCAAATACTTTGGCTCGTTTTACCTGGGTTTCAATTCTCGAGCTCGCGCGGAACTCGGCCGCTTGTAAGGTTGGTCTCCCAAATATACTACGAACGATTTTATTGCTTCAATATCTGCAGAATTTGATGCTCTCATCCAGCGTGAATGGTGGAAAACCTTTTGTAGTTCGTGTTGATGGACCTGCAGCTCGCCGAAAGTGAACAGTAGATGATGAAACTGCATTTAAACAAACATTAAAACAGTTTTATAAGCGAATTAACTATGTGATTCTTAAATATGGAATAGTTTAAATTGTTCAATCATAAAATTACTTGCTTGTCACTGATATTTCTTATATCCTCATATCTAAGCTCACCCTCAACCTAGCTCTCAAATCCAACTGACGTGAGGTTTTTCTCTCTCAACGTTCTGCAATAAGTTCAACTGTAGAAAGCACACATTTTTACATCGATTTATTTCTGTTATAATGCGCATATTTATCTTGATAAAGAATCATTTGTAGGCTTTTTCACTAAGTTTAATTGTTATTTTTCATGTGATTCTATTTGAACATCAGTTACATACATTTGTCTTACTAGAAAGAAGTTTGTTGGAATTGGGGACAAGATTTAAACACTTCGGCAAAGGAAATAATGAGCAAATTTCTTTGGAGTGAATTGATGATCTTGCTTGTGACATGTATGAACTTGGAATTGAGTGACAACAACGAGAATCGGTTAATCAGCTATAGAGAGGTTAGATTTTGTGTACATATGACTGAACAATAACATTTCACTATCTGAAGGCGTGTTCTCTTCACTCACATTCTCTTTTAAATGGTTCATGCTATTTTCTGCATATTGTTTTAACAGAGAGAAACCTATTCTTGATATTACTGAAAGGTAGATTTCACTTTTAATTATTTATTTAATAATAATGACTAAAATCTTTTTTATGTTACGATTAACAAACCTTTATTGTGTAATTCTAATTTAATTCTTTTGTTGCTGAATTTGTTTTTTGATGAAACTATCGATTGTCTTTGCTAAAATAGATAAAAATATTTGGCAGACTCTTGTTCTACAAGATTTTTTCTTTTAGAAAAAAATTTACTATTGAATCTATCCTGTACTAATAGAAATCTTTGTAAATGTAACAATCTTCACTCAAAAATTCTAATTGGCTTTGTTAGATTGATGTTTTATAGAAANATCAAAGTTTTCTTCATCGGTGGCACTGGTTATATTGGCGGCTCTGTTCTAGCTCGTCTTCTTACCCGTCAAGATAAAGATCTTGACATCACTGTCCTCACTCGCTCACAAGACAAAGCAAAGCTGTTTGAAAAGATTGGTGTCAAGACTGTTTTTACTTCCCTCGATGATGTTGATATTCTCTGCAAAATCGCATCCGAGTCGAACGTGGTCTTTCATACTGCCGATGCCGATCACATTGAATCTGCTCCGACTATCATCGAAGGTTTGAAAAAGAGGAAGCAAGCTACTGGTAAAGCTCAGATCTATATTTACACCTCTGGTACGGGTGTACTGGGCGATGATGCTCGTGGTGAATATACTACGGATAATATCTACTCTGATCTTAACATTCCTCTCATCGAATCTATCCCTCGTGAGGCTGTTCATCGTGAGATCGATCTGGCGAAAGTGGTGATGTCAGAACCTATATTATTCTTCTGTCCACAATTTATAGTATTGCTAAGAATAAACTCACTGATGCTGGTATCTAAAATTCGCATTCGATCCAGATCCCTCAACTGATTCGCGCTAGCCTTGATCGCAAGCAAGCTGGTATTATTGGTAAAGGTGTCAACCAGTGACCTAATGTTCACATTGATGATGTCGCTGATCTATTTATCATCGTCCTAGATTCTGCATTGGCAGGAACAGCATCGTATGGTCGTGAGGGATTCTATTTTGCCGAAAATGGCGAACATGTATTTCTCAGCATTGTCAATGAAGTTGCTCGTGCCCTCCATGAGCGTGGCATCGGTACCGACAAGCCCACTGTTTTCTCTGACGAAGAAGCGATCAAATACTTTGGCTCGTTTTACCTGGGTTCCAATTCTTGAGCTCGCGCGGAACGCGGCCGCTTGTTAGGTTGGTCTCCCAAATATACTACGAACGATTTTATTTCTTCAATATCAGCAGAAGTTGATGCTCTCATCCAGCGTGATGGTGGAAAACCTTTTGTAGTTCGTGTGGATGGATCTGCAGCTCGCCGAAAGTGAACAGTAGATGATGAAACTGCATTTGAACCAACATTAAAACAGTTTTATATGCGAATTAACTATGTGATTCTTAAATATGGAATAGTTTAAATTGTTCAATCATAAAATTAATTGCCTGTCACTGATATTTCTTATATCCTCATATCTAAGCTCACACTCAACCTAGCTCTCAAATCCAACTGACGTGAGGTTTTTCTCTCTCAACGTTCTGCAATAAGTTCAACTGCAGAAAGCACACATTTTTACATAGATTTATTTCTGTTATAATGCGCATATTTATCTTGATAAAGAATCATTTGTAGGCATTTTTCACAAAGTTTAATCGTTATTTTTCATGTGATTCTATTTGAACACCAGTTACATACGTTTGTCTTACTAGAAAGAAGTTTGTTGGAATTGGGGACAAGATTTAAACACATCGGCAAAGGAAATAGTGAGCAAATTTCTTTGGAGTGAATTGATGATCTTGCTTGTGACATGCATGAACTTGGAATTGAGTGACAACAACGAGAATCGGTTAATCGGCTATAGAGAGGTTAGGTTTTGTGTACATATGACTGAACAATAGCATTTCATTATCTGAAGGCGTGTTCTCTTCACTCACATTCTCTTTTAAATGGTTCATGGTATTTTCTGCGTATTTTTTTAACAGAGAGAAACCTATTCTTGGTATTACTGAAAGGTAAATTTCACTTTTTATTATTTATTTAATAATAATAACTAAAATCTTTTTTATGTTACGATTAACAAACTTTTATTGTGTAATTCTAATTTAATTCTTTTGTTGCTGAATTTGTTTTTTGATGAAACTATCGATTGTCTTTGCTAAAATAGATAAAAATATTTGACAGACTCTTGTTCTACAAGATTCTTTCTTTTAGAAAAAAATTTACTATTGAATCTATCACTGTACAAATAGAAATCTTTGTAAATGTAACAATGTTCAATCAAAAATTCTAATTGACTTTGTTAGATTCATCTTTTACAGAAATTGATTCAGTTTTCGGAAAATATTAAACAACATTGAAATCTATTCAATAAAATTCATCGTCAAGAAATAATGGAAGACTTCAAAGGATTTCGGAATAGTCATGATAGAGGACTATTTGAGAGTACGTCTATTTTGATAAAAACAAGTAATTTGAAAAATAATTCAAAAAATGTTTATTTTATCAAGTGTTCCTTTAGATGTGTTTGTCTCTTCTATATTTATTAACATTTCAATAGTCTT
>CAJNSZ010000675.1:38644-59659 GCA_905329745.1 Rotaria sp. Silwood2
GGGGGGGGGGGGGGGGGGGGGGGGGGGGGGGGGGTGGGGTGGGGGTGGGGGGGGGGGTGTGAGTGTGCGTGTTGATGGTCTTTTCATCCATACACTACCCCCACACCCACACCCGTGCTTGTTTTTCGTTTGTAAGTCTCTCTGTCTCTACTTTGTTGTCGATAGTTGTTCGAAAAACGTTTTGTGCAGAAAAAAGAGAAGACGAAGAGTTAAAATGTTTTTTTTTTATTTGCATGTTACTTTTCTTAATTTTATGTATAAAGAAGAATAAACACTTATTTATTTACTGCTGGAAAAATCGAACGTTTGGAACCATGTCTCATCTAATTTTTTCTTTCTTGTTTTAGATCGTTTTCGCAAATTTATCTTTCACTGTCTGAACAAACATCCAAATCATAGCAATGTCGAAAGCAGCTTATTATGAATTAGCTTTTAAGGCTGATGCAACAGTAGCAGTGAAATCTTACGGTAAGTTTCGATCGAATCTAGCGCTCTGAAAGACTCTTTTATTTTTCATTCTTTAAATGGATTAGTCAGTCATCTCTTACAAGATGATGCTTATGAGAAGGTTTATCCATCAATTGACAATCTCGTTCTACACGATCGTCTTGTTGAATGTATACGAGATAAGAATAACTGGCCGAATGCTAATGCTGTTGGTCAATCAGCCGAAAGCGTCTTCGAGAAACCTAATGGTCAACAAATTGATTCTTTTCGACGATATTTGGCTGTGCGTGATAGTGCTGATCAAATTGATTTATATGTTCAAATCGCGAAAGGTCGAAATTTAGGTAAGTACTTTCGGTACGAGTGTCAGTTTAATAAATATTTATTGTTTCTTTCTTTAAGGACGTTTTAAAATGTTAACAAATGAACAGGAGATTGCATTTCTTCTGATATCTGGATTAGAATGAATGAGAAATAACGGTGAACCTCCAATTGTTAAAGATTTCATGAAAGCTGTTGTCGGTGCTAATCTCTTCGTTCCTCGAGAACGTCAAGAGCTGGTTAGTCGAACAATCAATGCTAATATTTTAATTTCTCAGACTCAATCAAAAACCAAGATTGACGTGACAAGATTGGGTGTAACAGGCGTCAAGTCAACGGCGATGAAGACAAAAGGTGGTGCTTATACTGTTCCGGTTGCTTCGTCCGCTGCATCTTCTTCCTCATCGTCGTCAAGCTCCTTCCACACAAATCGAAAATCTCGTCCAGCAACGAAAACAAAACATGTCACTCCAACACCGTCTTTAGTCTCACGCTCAGCTTCGCCATCAAAATCGATAAGTACTTCAGCAATAAGCAGCAATTCTCTTATTAATACAGGGTTAGTTTTGGTTCTGAATAAGAATTCGAAAGGAATAGTCGTTCCGATCTTTCTTCCAAATCTTTAACCATGTTTTTCCGTTATTTAGTGCTCAGTCAAATGCAGCATCGGCTGTTGGAAACAACAGGAAAACGGAAGACGAAGATGATCAGAAGAAGAAGAAGAAGAAAAATGATAAACGTGAAAAAAAGTTGCTGTACGAAGGTTAGTTCTTGTATTTCTCGAGAACACCGTACCTTAACGGATGTTCGGAACGAGTACCCAGATATAAATTAATTTTGTTTCCTTTTGTTTCTTATGTTTTTTAGTCTGACACAGCCAGCCAAAGCTAAAGCAACGACAGCACCAATGACTTCAACGCAATCACTTGTACTTAAAGATAAAACGAAGAAGACAACAATAAAACATGTTGCTAGTCAAAAGAAAAAGAACGGTGCAAGTACTGAACTATCCTCGTCAGTCTCTCGCTCTGATAGCGAAAGTGAAGAAGACGAACCAGCAGCAGTAACAACAGCAACTATCGCTAATGTGAAAACAAATGGTACACGTCTCGCACCAGTCTATCAACGTCTACGACAAAGAAAACCAGTGGCTGTTACATCAACAGCAACGACGAAAGTGAGCAGTGGAAATGGTGCAGCAGCAAAATCTTCAACAGAAGCAAAGAAAGCTGTCGATACTAAAAGAAAGAATGAAGATTTAGATGACTATGGTTTGAATGGCGGGTTAGTGACTCTCTTCTTCAATGGCTCGTAACACTTTTTTTTATTTCGTTTCGCTTTAGTTCTTCAAAAAAATCAAAAAAATTCAGCAGCCGGCGCAGCAAAGACAGTAGCAAACAAGTGAATATTAAAGTGCACCGGCGACTCTTCTCTCTCATTAACTGTATATAGTTTTGTGATGTTTAATTGAAAAGTTTATTCTTTTTTTTTTCTAAATATCTGTCGCTAAAAAAGCCTATCTCTGCTTGTTTGTGTCTGGAGAAGAAGTAATAGAAATTGACTGTTTTTTGTTATTTATTCGTTATTGAAATATTTCTCTATCTTTGTCATTGTATTTCTTAAGAGTTCGACTTACTATCTGTGAATATTGTTCTTTGTTCAATAAAACTCATTTATTTCTGATAATGAAAAGACAAAGCAAGTAGATAAGCCAGAGAGTGTTGATAGTGAAGTAGTCTCTGCTGAACCACCCTCGAATACGAGTGAATAGGAGTTTGTAATTCATTACACACTTTCACATCTGTAACTACGTGCCTAACATACTGAGTAGTGTACTATGAAGAGAAGAGCATTCCGAACATCGGTTAACTAGAATTAAAGTGCTGCATCAATAAAAGAAGCAAATTCCCGTTTCGAACATCCCTCATTTTCTATTCCGAACTCCCATGTAAAGTTTTACGAACATCCGTCTATTGCTGTTCCGAACATCTCTATATTTTGATTACGAACACCCGATAGTTTTCTTTACGAACATCCATTAAAATTATACAGTTCCTCACACAGAAATGTGGGTGTCACTGCCGTTCCGAACATCCATTAAAAATTTTAACGAACATCCGATATTTTTCTCATAAAAGTGATGATTTTTTGAAGACAACTGATGTTCGGAACGGACTACGACATTGGATGTTCGGAATGAAAAGTAACGACGAAACGTCAAAATGCCCCGAGATATGATCAAACTTGTATAAAAATATTGGGTTTTTATCATTTTTTGTAAAGAAAAAAAACATTTCTCTGTGAGTCAAAGTATTTCGGGTATTGAAAATAACCGTTCAAAAACTCCATCATGGGCACAACTGTTTCTAAACTTCAAATATCGAATCAATTGAATTATAAAGTCCTATATTTACTAGTAAATTACTTGGTATTAAATATTTTCATTCATCTTTGAGAAGCTAAAAAAGAGTATGTAATATTTAGGTGCAGCCACAAGCATGGAAAAAGCAATAGTAATTCATCTAATCATCTTGGTAATCTATGTAGAAGCAATGAAAACATAATACGTTTTGGTACTATGAAGAACAGATGAAACTTGGAGTTGAACATCTATCTTCGTCGGCTAGAGATGATTCGCAAAAGAAATAAGTTTAGACAAAATTATGTTTCTAATACATAAATGAAAGTATTTGAGGGCAGGTTATGTATTAGTAAATCTTCAGTACTTTATAATTCAGTTGATTTGATATTTGAGATTTAGTTACATTAGCGCCCGTGATCGAGTTTTTTGAATGGTTATGTTTAATATTTGAAACATTTAGATTCACAGACAAACGATTCTTTTCTATAAAAAAATGACAAAAACCAAATTTTTTTATATACATTTGATCATATCTTGGATAGGAAGAGCTATGGGCATTATCGCTTTTATAGTTTTTGTAAGTCTTACTGAGTTCTACTTATAGCCAGAAAGTGAAATAAAAAGCTCTTAAACAATTGGAGTACTTTTCTCGTAAGCAATATCGAGTTGGTAACATTATCAGACAAGAATATATCATATGACGTCATATTAACATCGGAGTAACACAAACGAATGATTATTTTTGCTGTTCTTCGACCTTCTAAATTAATACTCCCCTCCTGTGGAGAACGCATTTTATCGACTGTCTTTTTTTTTTCTAAGCAAACTATCAAAGCACGTGTCATTTGCTTTTCTGTTCTAAGTAACAATAATGTGGTTTTCTATTTTTACAATCGTCGTATTTCTATATGTTATTTATCGTTTATTGAAATTTTGGATATTTGATCCATGGGGTATTCACAAAGATTTGTGGGCACAAGGAATTCCTGGACGATACATACCTATAGTTGGTGAAGCTTTTAGGATGCGTCGTGCTGTTCTTGCTGATGATCCAATATCTTATAATATTGAAATGACAAAGAAATTTGGTAGTTATTATCATACATCATTTGGTCCTCTAGCTCGATTGGTCATTAGTGATCCTTTATTAATTCAAGGAGTATTAAAAACAAATGCTCGTGCTTATCATAAATCTGTTTTAATCCAAATTATTCTCGGTGGACTCTTAGGATTTGAAAATCTTTTAATGGCTGAAGATAATATTCATGCACAACATCGCCGACTTATTGCACCTGTTTTTCAACATCAAAATCTAAATTCTATGATTTCATTTATTGTTGAAATAACATCTAATTTTCTTAATAAATGGTCATTTACTATGAATAATGCAAATAATAAAGATAATATATTAAATCTTGATATTCATAAAGAAATGACAGGTTTAACATTAGATATTGTCACTGGATGTGTCTTTGGAAGTGGACTAATGAAAGATGAACATATACGAGAAACTATTTATCAAGGTTTTACCAAATCATTAGAAGATATTGAAGAAAGAACATTTAATATGATTGGTGTTATTCCAATTATTAATCGATTACCATTAGCAAGTAAAAGACGAATTGATAAATCAAAAGAGAGCATTCGACATGCTGTAAAACACATCATTGATGAACGAAAAAAAGGATTTACTAAATCTGCATGCAAAGGTTTGGTTTATTTGTTTAGGATTTGATTTGTGACATATTTATTTATATAGGACCAGATTTACTTGATTTACTTTTATCTGCACATGGAAATGATAAAACAAGTAAATTAACTGATGAAGAAGTCTTTGCAGAAGCTTTAACTTTTGGTATAATTAAGATCATAATATATTCTAAAAAATTTGATTTCATAATTTAGTGCTTGCTGGTCATGAAACAACAGCAACCTTAATGACTTGGACACTATACAATTTAGCCAATAATCCTGATATATGTCATAAATTAGAAACAGAAATTGACTCCGTATTGAATGATAATGAAGAAATAACAGCATCAACACTTTCTCTTCTAATCTATACAGAGCTTGTATTAAAAGAAACATTACGACTTCATCAATCTGTTCCATCATTGATTCGTAAAGCAATTGAAGATAATACTTTAATTGCTAGTGATGGAAAACATATTCTCATTAAAAAGGGAACTGATATTTGGATTGATTTATATACTCTTCATCAGTAAGTAAATATTATTCATTCTTATATATTTATTAAAATAATAAAATAGTTCCGAAGAATATTGGCATGAACCATTTAAATTTGATCCATCAAGATTCAATGAACGTCATCTTGATATACATTTACCATTTGGAAGTGGACCTCGTTCATGTATTGGACAAAATTTTGCTATGTTAGAAGCAAAAATTATGTTAGCAATGATTATTAAACAATTTCGTTTTGAACTTATACCTGGTCAAAAACATGTTCCAGATATGTTTGTTACACTAAGGTTAGATTTATTTTGTGTTTAATTTAGAAAAAATAATTATACAAATACCATTTTCTAGACCAAAATATGGAATGTGGATGAAGATTTCACCTCGATAACAAAATATTTTGTCAAGAAAAGCTTTCAGGTCTTTTTGCTTTTTGTTTTCTTATTTTTTATCTATGGTCATTCTAAAACATTTAGTAATATATAGCGAGAAAAAATAAAATTCAAAAGGATGTTTCGATTAACTAATTGTTATCTATCCAAAAAAGAAAAAAAAACATCATTTTTGTGTTCTGATGAAAAAAGAATGACTGATGATCATCGAGATTTTTCTTTTTCGATCTTATCATCCATCGATCCAATAACTATCTCATTGAAAAATGCTGATTTGAAACATCTTTAGGGTCACATGCAAAATTTATTTGATAGAGCTCAACATAGTTTTACTGCTAGCTCAGAAATTTCATTTATAAATATTAATAATAAAGAATCAGACAAAATTATTTTATCAACTGTTAATCATAATCGAACATTGATTATAGAAAATGATCTTGTTAACTCGATTGAAATATTTCTAAATAATTCAGATATGAAATAACCCAATCAAGACAAAAGTATGGATAAAAAAGATACTGATGATGATCAAATTTTTTTTTTCGTTTGGTTTTTAGTAAATCTGCAAGACCAATTCAATAGCAACATAGTAGCACGTCAATCATGGAGGTATTTTCATATCTATTCTTTTCTCATCATTGAATAGTTGAATTATTTGATGATTTTTATCATAATAATTAAATTTTCATCTCTTTCAAATGATACTTTTTCTATATTACTTATGCTGAGAAATAAACTGATTGAACCATATCAATTATTTCCATTACCAGAATTTTCTTTCATCGAAAACAAGTTGCAACATAACAATTGTCATCGGTAAGGAAATTTCGTTTAACACGAATACTTTCTAAGGTGTGGGTGTGGGTGTGCGTGTGCGTGTTCTTATCATTCACACCCACAGCCACAGCCACAGCCACATCCACTCTTTATCTCATCTCACGTTTATCACTTCTTCTTTTAATTTTATGGCGCAACATGTATGCTTTCCTCAACACTGGCTAACAGGAAAAATGAAATTGTTGTCAAAAACTAAATCTTCATTTGTGGACATCAATGATACTCGTCCTATTTCATTACTTCCATGTTTTTCCAAATTGTATGAAAAAATATTTCTTATGGTTTTTCGTCAATGGATTACTGATGCTGGTATTTTCCCTGAAGAACAAACGGGATTTCGGCAAGGGCACAACATGTCTACCAGAATAGTATCAATTATTAATCAACTCGGACAAGGATTAGCTCTTAATACTGCTACAGCTGCCTTATTTATAGATTTTAAAAGTGCTTTTAACCAGCTCTGGTACAAAGGATTATGGCTCAAGCTCAAAAGACTGAACTGTTCTCTTTATATCATCGCTTGGCTAAGAAGTTACTTGGCTGGCCGAACAGCTTTTATGGAAATAAAAGAAAGCAAGTCCAGCTGCTTCTCATAATTCAAAGGGGTACAGCAAGGTTTATGTGTTGGACCAGTGCTGTTTATTGTTTTTCATTATGATTTGCTAAACGCAGTATCAAATCTTCATTTTAAACACTTATTTGCGGATGATTTAGCCGTCGTACTTTCACCTTCAGCTACTTGGTCCTCAAAAGTTCTTATTCCATATCTCTCTCAGCAAATTACCAATGTATTTCAAGATCTATATTGTTATTCAATTACCTGGAAATAACCTTTAAATTTTAAAAAGACTCTCTAGACGTTATTTCATCGACAAATTTCACCAACTATTCCTACCATCTATTGTGAAAATCACATAATTGAACAGGTTCCTAAATTCAAGTATCTAGGTACTATACTTGATGCAAGACTATCGTTTAACTTTCATCTTCAATACATCAAGTCAAAAATTCAGAAAAATATTAATGTGTTTAAACGTTTATCATCTAGTCGGATGTTATCCACAGAAATTTCGTATAGATTGTACCATGCTTATATTCGTCCGTACTATCAATCTATACTTAATATTTATCCAATTTTATCTAATACAAAAAAAACAACAACTGGAAGCATTAAATCGAAAGATTTTTCGCATTATTCATAGATGGTATGATGCTACAAATGATGAAATAATTAACTTGCCCATATACAAATCAATTGAGCTACTCACACAGATGCACTTCACAAAATTATTAACTACAATTATACGAAGTAATCCCTCGGTCATTGCTGATTTTCTTGAACAAAAATTATATTTGTTGCACTTGCAAGAGTATTACCTTAATCCAGCTCTTGTAAGGGAAAAGCGCAAAATTGTAGGTAAAGGAAGGACATCTAATCGTATTCATCGTCTATTGACGAAGTGTCAACCAACTCTACTTGATCGTATTCTTTGTTACGTTGAAGATATAAAATAAGCATCTGAAGATGTGTGACGCCATTCGATTCTATATTGTCCACTAAATAAGTGCATGTCTATGTTCATATATGTGTTCTCCATCTATAGACAATGTATTTATTATAAGTGACGACTTATGGAGGCAAAACGATGTATTCTGTACTTCATTTTCTGTCTTTTCTGTTATTAAAATGTCTCTATCAAAAAAAAAGAAAAAGAAATGCGACTCTCTCTTCAATTTTTTTCTCTCTCTATAATAGTATTAATATATTTCTAAATGATTTTTTTTGTAAGACTACAGAGATGATGTTCATCTAAGTCTACTTCCCCTATATTCTTCTTACATATGTATACCCTTTTCCTCACCTATGATAAATAAATAAAGCAATATACTAAAAATAAAAAAATTTCCATCAAATCACCAATAAAACTGCACATGTAAACTGAACTTAATTAGACAAGTGTAGCATAAATATCAAGTTTTATATTACGAAAAATTTGTTTTGTGAAACTTGCCGTTGTTATAAGTCAAGTCACCTATTGCATTTATCTAGTACCTTATTTAATACACGTTTATATCTATATGCCGCCTAGACGCATACGTCTATCCGAACGACATTATATAGTAACATGATTACATTTTGTATATGTATCAAGGATGTTATCGATTCATATGCTTTTTGGAACCGAATCGATTCTATCTATGATAGGAATTTTAAGATTTGTCTCATTGTGATTTTAATGAATAAATCTATATGATTATTTTCGAGATGCTTATCGATCATGTAAATCTTTAAAGTGGAATGTTTCATTGATATTCACAAAGATCTATCATAAATATTCGAGAAGATGGATAAGATTTGGAAATAAAATAATATATCACATTTTGAGAGTTTTTCATTCAACTAATTTATGATCACATGTTTTGAATTTGACAGATAATTGATGTTTATCATCTACTTCATTTCGAATATTAAATAAAACTATATAATAATAAAAAAAATATGAATGAATATGAATAGAAATACTTTCATTTAATGAAGTCTATTGATTTGTTTGATTATGGTTGTTAACATCAATTTTGTTGTTATTAGTGAAGCAACTTTTCATGATTGAGTTTATTTGGTATTTTTATCTTATCGAATGTAGATGATTGTTGATTACATAGGTATCTCAACAAAGTAGTCAATTTATTAATCTTTAATAATTAATCCATAAAAACTCAACATTTTAAAAGTCGACTGTATTTTATGTGAAACTATTAGTAATGAAACGATATGAATATTCATAGATTTATAACCTTGATCATTGTATACGTCATTCATTTGCATAAGAAATATGATATGTTTTCTTAGTAAATTTATACATTCAGTAAAACACAATGAGTATCGGATTTATTTGCCAGAGCGTTTATTGACTTTTCATTAATCATAATATTGGATTATCACTGAGGGGGCGTATTTTGTTCTTTTCGTATAAAAGAAAGATCTCAATGACAATCAAACCATAAAAAATACTTCGTTTGAAGCATTCACTCAAACTCTTTTCAAAGGATCAACCGGTGCATTTCGCATGTTAAATTTAAAAAATGGCTTCCACTGGACGCATACTAGCAATTCTTTGTGGTTGCATTCTGATGGTAGCTTTTATTTTGTATATTGTTAGCAATGCTTTTTCAGAATGGTATGTGATTTACCTTTTTCTCTTTCAAATAAAATTTTTGAATACAGTAAAAACTTAGTATATAAATCTGTTGTTGAAATTTACATTAAAATGAAAAATTATTCGACATTAGTCACAAACTTTTCCAGTATAAAAAAACTATAAAAGTATTTTAAAAAGGAAACTAAGTAAAATATATTTTTTTCTCTATGATAAAGACAATATATTCTGTATGATCATTGCAAATTTTTTGTTAACCAGAGAGTGATTAGTCAGTTATATTTATATCTATGTTTATCGGTTTTTGATAATCGGCTAAGAAATAAGGTAATGAAGGAGAATAATTAAAGCATTATGTTGGTCATATCTTTGACGACACAGGTTGACGCTATAATTTGTAAGCTTCTGAAAAAAATATGATACTTATATCACAGAGCTATATATGTTATGCTAAAATGTTCAGATAGAATTCATTATGTTTATGTTAGATATTGCTGACTGTATTGATTTCATTTTTATTAATATTTGGGTAGAATTATATGTTGGATATTTACGATGGCATAATATTTTTGATTATTATTACTCTATGGGAAAAAGAATATTTACTAGTTTTCATAGTTCTCATTTTGAAATAATAGTGAAAAGGAAAATAAATTATTTTTTATTTCAATTATTTGAAAATTTTTTCGAAATCAAAATCACTCTCTATTAGGCATGCACAGAATCCGAACGGTTCGAGCTTTTTCCATGACTACGTAGTCATGGAAAAAGCTCGAACCGTTCGGATTCCGTGCATGCCGCCTCTCTATACATTTTGNTGTGTATTAATACAGTACAGATTTCATGAGCAAAACTTTCGATAATATTCATGTACGACATATCATTTGTCAATGGTCAAATGAGAAAACGAAAAGCGATTGATGATAAATTCATAATTATTAAATATTTCTCTTGGTTTCTATTTTGGTGCATGTGCTTCACCATCATGTTTATTCGAATATCAACAGTCGATTCTACAGACTTTTTTTGGTATTGCTATGAACATAGATAGTCTTTTTAGAGAATTATCAATAGAAATCAGCATTCTTATAATGAGTTCGATTTGATTAGCTGAATTTGTATTTCAAGATGACTTTCGTCTAGTTTTTATATATTAAAAAATCTGTCTCTATCTGTTAAAATGAACAACAAATGGTTAATAGAATACATTCATATTATTTGCGGGGTGTGGGTGTGGGTGGGTGTCAGAAAAAAGATGAATCCACACCTCACCCCCACACACACCTAAACCCTTACTTTGAACTATTTCCTGAAATCTTTCAGAATACTGATAACTTTCAGTAGAGCAACAACCAGAGAGAACCAATGTCACCACAGTTGTCCTAAGTTAGTTTTGTTCCTTTTTTCTACAGATTAGATATAATGCAGAGAGCATGGAGTTAAATGATCAAGAACAATAGTTACACGACTTAGTTGATCAGCTGTGACTACCCGTCATTACCATTGATTAATAGTGATTACTATAGTAAATATTATATTTGTTCTCCTTGGTAAGAAGACAAGAAATTTTATTACAGAGATTCTACATAATTAGATTGTTTAGAAATCATTTCAATCAGTCAGAAAGTATTTATGTTTCGACTCGACGTGAAGTTCCAT
The DNA here is from genome assembly GCA_905329745.1 of Rotaria sp. Silwood2. NCBI lineage: Eukaryota > Metazoa > Rotifera > Eurotatoria > Philodinida > Philodinidae > Rotaria > Rotaria sp. Silwood2. Next base: position 50,020 of record CAJNSZ010000675.1, read on the forward strand.
GTTGAGAAGAGAGTTCTAAAGCTGTGGGAATCGATAACGTCTTTCTAACGTTGATAGTTTAGTTATGCTCTAGTAGTCGATAACATCTGCTGTTGGGCGATTTCTGGATGAATGCGTTGACGGTTGCAGTTAAGAAATGTGAGAGCAATATTTTTCACCTGCTTGCTCATGGCGAAGAGTGTGATCGTCATCAGAGTTACAAAAAACGATATGTCATTGTGAATTAGTAGATAGAATGATTGCGGCGGTGAGCCGCTAGGTTTAATGGCATTCCAAAGAACAAGAATCAGGAATGGTAAACCTCCACCAGCGAAAATACCCAGTACAATCAACATATTTCGAGCGAGTTTCATTTCACGTCTCGCATTTGGTACATCAGAACTTGTGGCCTCTGAGACAGAAGCTACAATGCGTCGTGATGATTGCAAGGCACGATACCAAATCGTGCCATAGATCAGAATAGACAAACCAAGTGGAATGAGAAAACCAACGAAAATAGCAAACATAGATGTGGAGAAAGTTTTTGTAGTTGGCATACAAAGGCGTGACTCGCTTTCGAAGGCGAAACCGTCCTTGAAGAAAAATAGTTCAATGGCAAATGCAAGACCGATGATCCAGTTCAGAGCAATCAAATACCAATGAACTCGAAAAGTGAGCAAATACTTATGTTTGAAAAATACGGTAAAAAAGAGACGACTGATGGCCTGAGACAAATATGAATAGCAAATCGACCCACAAGACGCCAAGAAGCAGTAGCCTCGAAAGGTACAAGCTGGTTGATTCAGTGCCCAATCTTCGCGAAAACCATAAACAGATACGACAATAGTATTGATGAAATAGGTCGAAATTATAACACATGTATTGCCCAGAAGAAGATTGGTGACAGTATAACATGGACGATGACTCGTAATGATCACAATCATCGTAAAAGTGAAGAGCAAAGCGACAATCGAAATCACAATCGAGAATGAGAAGTTGAGATAGTAAAATAGGTTGGTAAGCATATCTAAAAAAAATGACGTTCAACTAATTGAGAATGCGATTCTGCTTGTTTTTCTTGCAACATTGTTCTATGCGTAAAGCGCGCAGTATGTCACACTTCTAGTTATGCTTCTATAATTCCATTAATTACTTATTGGTTACTATTGTTGCAAGCTAACACAGCACAACTTTCATGCAACTGTCTATTTCAATTATGTCGCATCATTTAGCATATCTATGTTGTCATGCGTCTCCAGTCGGCGATGGTTGTCGTCTTTTTTTAAATATTTTGCTCGTATATGAAACAACCGGAAGTACCTACATAATGCTGTAAGGACAAATTATGATATTTAAGGATAAAGCAACAACATGAACGCGACAAGTTTTACATTTGCAACCAATATCATTCTATAGAGTATTGACTGTGCTCGTGTAGGTGTAAGAGAATAAATGCAAAGCCAAAAGCAAAACAGGAAAAGCAAGCATTTAGAAATTTGCGATGAATCAAGTAAATGAAATACAGAGAAAAGAAAGAGAATCGAAGAAGGACCCTCGTAAGCGTTTCAAGGACAGAAAAACAAGAAAGAAGAGGAGCAAAGCAAACAGTAAAAAAGAAAACAACAGAAAGATAGAAGGATTCAGCATGTTATCTTCTTTGTATATCATGACTTGATTCCAATAAATGACATTCATTTTAAGAGAAGCGACTTATACTTTTCTATCAACTGCTTTACGCGATTATTATGAAAAATCTGGCCAAATTGGTTGTTCTTTCTTTTATAAAAATTATTTCAAAGAAAAGTATTATTATGCAAGAGTGAACGATCAAGATCCGTATTGTGCATACATTCTAATCTTCTTTGAGTGTAGTGTTTAACGTAGGCCTCGAGTCAGAGTTTATTATTCACATTGTACCTACTACAATCTGAAACAAAGAGTCAAAGATGTCCCAGTCGAGAATCAAATTAAAATTTCTGTTTTAATAGTTGTTGTTGTGACTCGGGAAGCAGGGGGAAGAATAGAAAAAAAAATCATGCGAAGTGAGAAAATGCTTATGCGAAAAAATATTCTCCTAGTGCCTTAGTAGAGATGAAGCGTTTTGCTCTTAACTGTCTAAATCTCTTCAAGGATTTCTAAATGTTTCCTATACATCTATTAACTGTTGGTTTCAAATATCATTTGTTTGTCCATGTAAATTCTGGATATTTAAACTCATTTACTAATTCGAGTTTTTGTTCATTCACTTCTATATGCATTCTTGATTTTCTTCTCTCTGCATAAAAATAATAACGCAAAGATTATCTGTGACAAGATGATGTGAATGTACCCAGGGGCATTCAAATATATTACAATGTAATATGATAAATAAGTAAGAGCTAACGAAGGAACCTTTTCAGGTGTTACCCTTCGATTTTGATGAATTTTGGTCTATAAATACTACGTAGTGTCCTAGTAAAAACCCTAAAAGGATTTGGGTTCCTAGAGCTTTCTTCAATAGTAATGAGTATTTTAATTTTGCTACCGATAAGACATGCATAATATATTTAAGAGAGGGTTCGCCAGACTATGAATCATACCAGTAGTCACTAAATATCTTTTTCTATCTTTTAGTGCATATGATAGACTGTATCAGAAAACTTATAAATATAATATGTCAAGTTGTTTTGAAGTATTAATAAAAAATACTAAGGTTCACAATTATCAATTTTTTGTGGTTAGATAATAAAAATAAAAAAAGAAAGAATTTCCAATTCTTTGATGATTTTTTTGAGAACTTTCCTGTATTTGATTGGCTCTTTCAGACAGAAAAGAGCTTAGGAGATGCAGGAGTTCAAGAGCTTACAGAAGCTCAATTGAATTTTTTGTAATGTTGTAACTCCCCGAGATTCATGGCAAATTACAAGCAAAAGATCAACGATCAAGCACAGGCTTCTTCTTTTGTAGAAGCTCACTTACTTACTAAAACTTATTGTCATGAATAGTTGTATAGTACATTTTGTAGGAAACTCTTTTCTGAATCTTTTAAAGCCTCTCCTGGTTCAAAAGATCGATGAAATACAAGAAAATTCTCAAAAGAACCATTAAAGAACTGGAAATTCTTTCTGTTTTTATTTTTATTATCTAACCACAAAAAATTGATAATTGTGAACCTTAGTATTTTTTATTAATACTTCTAAACAACTTGACATATTATATTTATAAGTTTTCTGATACAGTCTATCATATGCACTAAAAGATAGAAAAAGATATTTAGTGACTACTGGTATGATTCATAGTCTGGTGAACCCTCTCTTAAATATATTATGTATGTCTTATCGGTAGCAAAATTAAAATACTCATTACTATTGAAGAAAGCTCTAGAGACCCAAATCCTTTTAGGGTTTTTACTAGGACACTACGTAGTATTTATAGACCAAAATTCATCAAAATCGAAGGGTAACACCTGAAAAGGTTCCCTCGTTAGNTTTTGATTTTGACCTTCGATTTAGATAGACGTACTTGAGATCTATAGTTCAAGATACAATGCAAATGAATGTCTTACTACATTCTAACGTTGAGCAAATGGAATCATGTACCTACATGCGCAAATAATAGGAAATTTTGCTGATTTTTTACTAAGTTTTCGCACTTTTATCCTAGTAGCTTGAGATTTCGATGAAAATGTAAGAAAAAGTAAGAAAGCGCATTGTGTCTTGAACTGTAGATCTCAAGTCCCTCTATCTAAATCGAAGGTCAAAATCAAAATTTCATCTAGCTGGCAGGTCATTTTCATGAGTTCTTTTGCATGTTTTTCAAATATCATTAGTTTTAAAAGAATTTCGTCTTATACATTATCGGAGAAAAAGACGTGCCCGCTCCTCCTCTTTCGATTGGTGAAAACCACAGGTAGCTAGCTATTGCGGTTGTCGAGTTATTGAGCTTACACTCACCCCTCTTTTATTTTGGCGCGGACATTAGATTCCAAACTTGCCTGCTACATATATATAGTGAAATGATTTGTAAAAGTTGCAAAAAAGACACTGTTGCAAAATTGAACTTCGCATATTAATCATAGATAAGTTTTTATAAGATTAGGCAAAATCCTGAAGAAGATAAAACTCACAATGCAATGGTCATTTTGATCAATTGAAAATCTATTCTTGAAAGAATAATTAAAAAACAAGAATTCATTATAAGAAAATCTCATAAATTATACAATTATTAAAAATCTCAAGTTAAATGAAAGCTCCTACAAGTGTTAGATCTACTTTTTCGCAGTTTTTCTTATGTTGTCTTTCCACTTGGGGTTTATCTATTTGATCAGATACCAAAATTAAACGACTACTAAACGGATAATTTTCACTTGCCTTGAACAACTCGATCGATGTGTTGAAAATAGTCATCAGTCATTCTTTATAGAACTCGTCAATGATAAGTAGTAGATACAGCTTTACTTTTCAGTTTGGATCGATCGTATAGTAGTCCTTATTTCCAGCTAATCCTGCAGTCTCTCAAGGAGAAAAAAAGGAAGATCAGGTAGTATAGTATTGCATAGCATGAAAAGAAATCTAGTCGGATAGAATTAGCAACAGTTGCTTGCCTTTTGTCTCATTCTCAAATCGATGCCACGATCATTCTTCAGATAAGACTGGGTACCTTATATATGACCATTGCCATAAAATATCACTGAACAAAACCGTTGGATTGATAGTGCATCGATTACACTAATAGAATTCATTCATGGTGCCTTTCTAACACACAATCCAAATGTTTGTTTTCTCATACTCAAATCAACAATCATTACTTGAACCAATTCCAAAAATTTAAAAAAGAAATTTCTTGATAATGATGAAAGTAATCATGATCAATTACAAGAATTGAAGAGACACTTAATAGAAACCTTTCTGAACGAATAAGTTTTTGAACACAGCTATATCTATATTGCTATTAATGTATCACCAGTACGTGAACGGATGCGTAGTAAATATCACTATTTTTTTGCTAAATATAATTGGATTTTGTAGATTAGAAATCGATGGTTTACAACAATTCGACCAACAGTATTTCTCGTAACAGACATTGGAAAAAGGTATCCGACAAATTTTGAAATAAAGAATACATCGATTGATGAAATTGTTTCCTATGCTTTTCATCTTAGTATGTATTTTAAATCTATTGAACAAAAAGAAAAAAAAACATTTCTAATCAATAAAACTCAATTTTTTGTCGATCGACTTCATGAAATCTCCATAGATCTCATATACGGTTCTGAAAATAACACAGATTGAACATTGACAGACGGAAAGTTGGTTCTAGAATAGTCATTGACTAAATCAACACAAAAATACACTATCAGTCTTCTTACTAAGTTATGCAGAACCTGTCGAGGAAATGAAAAATGATGATATTGATTGCATGCAAGCTTGATGTTTGAGCACTTACTATATTGTTTAATTTCGCTTTCTCTCTCAGAAATTAACAAATGATCCTAGCGCAGAATTGATTACTCAAGCAATATTCAGGTTTACTAATGTGGATATAGGTGTTGGCTTGCACTCTTTTAACACTTATTCTAAAGTCCACACCAACTCTCATACCTAGGCCCACATCCCATACGTACAATGGAAGTAAGCCTTTTTGTACTAGGGCATCGATGCCTTTGCATTCTAGATCTTTTTGTTGAAATAACGAATGATGAACTTCTAAAATGTTACAGCGCAGATACAGGAAGTTAATTTTGAAGTTCTTGTTGTACTAGACTAACCCAATAGCCCACACCGAAAAGAATAGCATCATCATTGAAGTTGTACGTTGGAGAATGAAGTTCACCAGATCGGTTTCCATTTCTTATAAACATATGAGCACCTGCTTTTCGTTTAAGCATTTCAGCAAAATCTTCTGCGTTCATTATTGGTGTTGTGTTTTCATCGACGTTTTTGGCGCTTACAAGACTTTCAGCTGCTCTAATAGCTCGTTCCGTAGATTGAACATCATTGACAAGTGGAATTCCTTCTCGATTGAAAACCACTTCAGCTATGGACCCAAAGCTAGTAGCAAGACCATGTGCCAACTCTTTCATGCGTCGTTCAATTGTATCTCGCACTTCTGTCGTAAAACTACGGGCGGTACCACCAACACGAATTTCTGATGGTAACACATTCAATGATTCGAAAAATCCACTTTGAATAGCGCCAACACTTATCACAGCTGCATCTATCGGTGCAATGTTACGACTAACGATTGTCTGTAATGATAGAATGAATTCCGCTAGCAGCACAGTCACATCGCTAGCTAAATGTGGTGCAGCACCATGACCACCAGTACCTCGAAATGTAACAATCCAAGTATCGGCTGCTGCCATCATTGGACCCGATCGAATAGCAAATTGACCAATAGGTAAACGTGGCATGTTATGCAAACCGTCGATCGCATCCATTGGAAATCGATCAAATAGTTTATTTTTGATCATGGCAATGGCACCACTGTATTTTTCTTCAGCAGGTTGAAAAATAAAGTAAACAGTTCCATAAAATCAATCTCGATTTTCGGCCAGATATTTAGCCGCACCAAGTAACATTGTAGTATGTCCGTCATGGCCACAAGCATGCATGATACCAGACATCGTAGAAACAAATGATACATCATTCTTCTCAATGATTTAAAGAGCATCCATATCGGCACGCAAGCCAATAGAACGATTACCTGATGTATTACTTTTCAATGTGCCGACTACACCCAGATTGCCCACTTCTTCAGTGACAGTTATACCCCATTGTTTCAGTTTAGCAGCAACCATAGCGGATGTACGTACTTCATTCATTGCCGTCTCTGGATGGGCGTGAATATCTTGACGAATGAAAGTTAGTTCATTCTGCATTGCATGCAATCGACTAAGAAGACTGTTGTCCATTCGCTGTCGATTTCGAATATTGGAATCCACATCTTTGAAAACAGTTACTACCAAAATGAATAAGAGCAAAGTCCAGAAAGAAGAATGCATAGCTTCACAAGGTTTGATCTTGATTATCAATGACAATATGTAGTCAAGACAAAAGAAGATTACCGATTCAGTTATGCAAATATCATCTTTCAGGTATTGTCAAGACTACGATGCAAAGATGCTTGCTCTTTCGTCTATATTGACAAAAAAAAACATTCTTTTCTGCACGATTATATTCTTCTAGAATGAATTAAAATGTTTAGTGTTAGAATCAAGGTTTTGTTTTAGATTAGAACTCAATTAAAAAGCAAAATGCTTTTTAAACATGCTGNAAAGAAAACATCCTATATATATTCTGATAGTCAGCGTTCAGCTCTATCGAACCGCACATGAGTCAAGTTGTTCAGCTTTCAAAAGTGAAACTTTTAATGGAAGTCCAATCATTTCACTGCTACGAAAACGTTGTCTTCGAATAAAAAATCTCTTCCGAATTTGGGTGAAAGTTGGTATACTAGATTTTGTAGAGTGTCGCTTGTTCTATCTTCTGGTATATAGGGTTGCTCAACCGGTTTCTATTTTCGCTCCTTAGAAAGTCAAAACATTTATCTATTAGGTTTTTTTGACAGTTCTGAGCTCATATTTCGGGAATTTTTTAGTGAAATACTTGATGGATTAGCCTGAAAATTTAAATCCAGATAGGTCTCAACTAATAGATATATTTTGAAAGTCTAAAAACTGTGGCCAATAAGAAAGTTCCTAGCCGTGTTGTGCTTCGGATTCGGTTTTTTGGCACGTTTTCACCCATTTTTAACCAATTGAAAAATCTTTTTAATAGAGAAGAGTCTACTCTGAGTTAGACCAATATCCGGATCGGAATCAGCATCGGAAACTGTTAGTGTCAACAGATGTTATGTTGTTGCTGTTAACCTTTTTTATTCTTTTCGTTCTCCTTTACGTAACCTATGTGAGGTTCGATGCTTCCCCAGCATATACATATATGTCTATACTATTCCTTTCTCTCTCTCTCTCGTTCAGCTATATGAACAAGTTTTTCTCCAGTAGTTTAGTTGTTTATTTCTGTTATCTGGGTCACGCGTTTTCCTTGACTAAAATATACATTCATCATCTGAACCTATATTATCTTCTTTATTATATCAATCTACAAATTAAAGTGGGATAACTAACACCATTAACCTAGCTAATACAGATGTTGGTTTTCTATTGATTTCTTTCGACCTATTAACATTTAGCGGGTAGGAGATTTGGATGAAAGAGAACACTAACAGAAACCGGATTGATTTATGGATCTTTCAAATATCTTTGAGAATTTTCATTTTTCTCGAAAATTGGTCTTCTGTTCTCCGTTAGGATACTCTCAAGAAAACAGTAATTTCTAGTAAAAATGTTATGTGCTTCGCGGAATGAAGTGCTATCGCTTCTTAAATAATATTGTAAGTGAAATGACAGATGACTAAATAGTAAAAACTTCATTCTGGTAGAAGCCACTTGTTGAGGGCACCCAGAGGGGGAGTATGAAAAAGGTTTTCTAGAAAAATAAAAGTTCTTAGAGATGTTTGAAAGATACAAAAATCGACTCAATTTTCGGTGTTGAGCTCGAATTATTATTAGTTTTGACCTTTACCGGGCTTATCTTTATGAAAAAGAAAAGCTCATTACCAGCCGAAAGTGGACAGCAACGTGAAAAAAACCGTTCCCAAAGCACAACGTGGCTAAAAATTTTCCTAGTGGCCAAATGTTGTAGACTTTCAAAATATACGGTTTTTGTAGCTTTTCAAAAGACTTATCCAATGAACCGTGCTAGAATTTTTCTCATTTGAATTTTTATGATAAAATATTTGTTGAAAAATAAGAGTTGATCATAAATATAGGACCTATATCAACAGTGTCTAACAGTATACGAGGTTTCTCCCCATTGAATCAAATAATCACTGATTCATTCATATGTAGGATTGAAATCCTATTAAAACACCATCAAATACTGAATTTGTACAGGTATCATTTCTTTTGAATTTACTCTAACAATAAGTTGACCACAATACAGTAGGTTATTGGACAAATGACCAAAAAGTGAGCTGCTTCGTTAATGGCTTTTTGTTCTAAAAGTTCAGTCAAAATCCCACGAAGATAGCGTCGAAATGCTTGTTTCAACATGCTGTTAATATTGGTATAAGATTCAATGGGGTTGGACAAAAAACTGCAAATGGGTCGAACTGGCTTCTAATGCGCTCCCTCTCTCTTTTGAGCGTGACCTGTTCAAACAACGGTTTTGACATTTTACTAATATAAGAGGATGTGAAAGACAATATGATAGTTTGTAAAATCTCGCATGACTTTTATTCTACTAGTTGAGACCTATCTGGATTTAAATTTTCAGACTAATCTATCAAGTATTTCACTAAAACCTTCCCAAAATATGAGCTCAAAAATGTTAAAAAAGCTAATGGATAAATGTCTTGACTTTCTAAGGAGCGAAAATAGAAACCGGTTGAGCAACCCTATATACCAGAAGATAGAGCGAGCGACACTCTACAAAATCTAGTATACCACCTTTCAGCCAAGTTCGGAAGAGATTTTTTATTCGAAGACAAAGTTTTCGTAGCAGTGAAATGACTGGGCTTCCATTAAAAGTTTCACTTTTGAAAGCTGAACAACTTGACTCATACGTGGTTCGATAGTGCTGAACGCTGACTATCAGAATATATATAGGATGTTTTCTTC
>CAJNSZ010000676.1:0-17622 GCA_905329745.1 Rotaria sp. Silwood2
AAGGTTGTTTTGCTTCAAGTAGCCTAGTCAAAAAAAAAGAAAATCATGAGTTCTTGCGCCATGCCTAATTTCTCCGTTTGATCGGGGGTTCCCCGTTTGCAAGCATCAATTTACTTCTTCTTTTGGAATAAGAAATCGTGCAGCGATAGCATGCAAGAAACAGAAAGATATGTAGACATCTTATTTTTGTGGTTTCAAGGAACTAACTGATGTAAATGGCAAGTACACATCAATCTCACTCTGCTGCTGTTTCCTTTTTTACTCGCAGGCTGTTGCTGCATGATTTCTTATTCCAAAAGAAGAAGTAAATTGATGCTTGCAAACGGGGAACCCCCGATCAAACGGAGAAATTAGGCATGGCGCAAGAACTCATGATTTTCTTTTTTTTGACTAGGCTACTTGAAGCAAAACAACATTTTTCTTTGCATTTTTTTAACAACCCTCCCTCCTCCACATCTGGAAGGGGTTACTGTCAGATACAATATGTATATATAAACACAAGCTCAGATAGTGTGCACGATCGTATTGCACTAACACATACAATCAAATCTTTGATGACTTTTGTGTACTGCTCACTCTTATTGCTTTTCATCAGTTTGATTGGCTCATCATCGACAGTCAGCTTAGAACCAAGACTCTCTACAGGTAAGTCTGCCTTATTAGTCAATACTCAAAAGTCTTACGAACGTCTTTAGCTGTTGCAACATCATGGGACTCGAAAACTGCTGGAAGTGGACTAACAAGCAGAACAAGTGTGATTCTGTATACAAGATATATCACTGGTAATCTCTTTGGATCAGGCTACAACACACAAGTTCGTCATGATATTCCTATCAACAAGTTACTCACATTCTCCGTGTTGGTCAATACTACAACTGGATTCTATCCACCAGACTACTCATATTCAGCTGGTTATGGTTTCCAAACTTTATAAATTCGATCTATGTTCAAATCAATCCGACAATTGGCAGTGCACAATATGTCTATGGGAAACCCTTTATCATTTACATTGTTTACACCAGCTAAACAAATGGCATAGCATGCATTGAACAATAATTCTAAATTTTTAGTGACACACACCCATACATATTTTGACAAAATAAACTTCCATGAAACCCTTATTAACTTTGTTTGAATGTTTTTTCACATGCTCTATTCGATGATGAGAAAGTAATCGTACTCTGCAACTACCTTCACTTGTCGATTCGTGAAGTCCAAAATGAAGCACACGAAACGAGACAAAATGCTGTGAGAAAGAATAAGCAGGGACAAAGGATAAATAAATGCGCAATAGACAGAGAGACGGAGAGAATGCGATCGAAATAAATATTCAGATTTGATTGGCGATGTTTATCACGCTATCATCATTGAAATTCAAGATGAATTCATGCAATGTTGAAATACAGATATAAATGTAATATGCTTTAAAATGAAATATTGTATGAAAAAACAGTTAAAATAGAGTCAGGCAATGTCTGACGAAGATTTGCTGGTTACACTTGTACACCTTATCACGTGATCACTATTGACACTCTAGTTGTTCAGAAAATGCTGAAGTAATGTCAATAGTAGCTCTTAATAGACTAAGAATAGCTTGTTTTTACTTTTTGATTGCTCCCATATGGTCGATTACGATCGAATCACGACGCAATTACGCGTAATTACGAGGAAAAATCGTAGTCGCTAAAGAACAGACGACATGGGCTTATTCATATTGATTCGGAATAAAAGACACATTTGTATGATTGGATGACAAAATAGAAAAGGAAATGTTAGGTTTTAGTATAACAATTTATACTACAATGAAAATCTTACTCTAAATTTAAATTAGTATACTACTGATAATAGAGAGTGTCTTCTGAGATTCCTGTGAGATCTCAATGTATCTAAGCAAAGTAGTTTGAACTCACAGATTATTATTAGTTTTGTTGTCTCATTTTTTTCAATACTTATTGATACAAATCATACTTAATTTTTGACAATGCTCTTAATTATACAACAAAAGAGTATGCATATCACGATATTACATAGAGAAAGGTTTTGAGAATGTGAGGCAGTGGCGTATCCAGCAGGGTAGCAATTGGGCAATTGCCACCCAAACGAAATTTTATTGCTACCTATTTCTTTTTCAGTGTGGGCAATTGCCCATTGTAAAAAAAATACGAAAATTTGTGTACAGTTAAAGATTTAAGGACTCTTTTCTTTCAACACACTTGCTTTTGGCGAGATTTAATCAAGTGATTTACAAAAATCTGTCTTCAATGTCTTCCAGTTAAAGAATGATCACCATAATAATAATAATTTATTTATATTTACTGGCAAAATAATCTCTATCTTTTATACGCTCAAATATGCTAAAAGTAAAGGTGGATAAATGTTCAACAATCTTTCTATTTCTACCGACATAATTCGTATGGTACAGAAACGACCGAATCAATCTAAATTAAAAGTTTTCGCACCGTATGTTGCAACATGATTCGTGCAATGTAGTATTGAAAACGTGAGCAAATCATATAGAAAATTTAAATAAAGTTGATTGTGTAAATGACAGTGTTTTGAAAACGTTTTGACAACTTATTTTAGACATTAAAAGTACTACATTACTAATGAAATGACAATATATGTAGTTCACAGGATGTGTATATTAGTGAACAGTACAACCAAGAAAAATAACTTTCATGATTGAGAACTTGTTGAAAATAGAGATGGAACAATGCTTGCTGCTTGTTATTGTCCAATGTAAGAGAACAATCTAATACGTGTCATTGTGTGACCAATGAAAGAAGATTAACTGAGCTTTTTCATTGCCTAACGAAAGAGAAGGAAGAGACATTGATCATTTTTCGGTGAAAAAAGATAAAATAACACTCACCCTCACTCTACTAAAAAGAATACTATTCATCATGGCAGCCGTCAAATAAAGAAAAGTGATTATCAGCACCGCGGCCGAATGAAAGAAAATAGCCAGAATGTTGTATTATTAATAATACAGTATAAGAAAAGACAGTGCATTTGTTGATTGAAACATGCATATTATACAAACACTTTTATACTAAATATCTTTTGCTTACATGTTAAAATGTCTGGTGGTGATAAACGAAAACTCGACTCACTTGATTCATTTGTTACTATCACGAAAAAGTCGATCGTCACACCATCTTCACCCAAACAAACCGAATCCGATCAGTCTGCACTTATCAATGCTGAAGTTACTGAAACTATTGATGTTGAATTTGAAGAGCCAGATACTCTCAATTCTTCTGATATTAACCAAAACTTGAATGTTATCGATTCTCATCCAAGTACTCATGAAATTGATATCGGTTTTCAATTATCATTACGTACTACTCTTACCAATGAAACTAAATACCAATTACTTACAAAACCATTTCGACCTGATAAAAAGTACAAATTTCCAGATCAACGTGAAAAAGGTGCAGCATCTCGTCGATTTATGGCTACCTGGTTAGACCAGCATTCATTTCTCGTCTACTCACCATATTATGAAGGAGCATATTGTTCTGCTTGCTCTTTGTTTTCACCTTTGGCTTCATATAAATCTAACGTGCTGTTTGTTAATTATCCATGTTCTCGTTTTGGTCATCTAAAACATTTCTCGAAATATATTAAAACTCATCTCAATTCAAAAAATCATAAACTGGCTATGATACGTGCCACTGAATTTATTCGAACGTTCGAAAATCCAACATCTAGTATCGACTATCAACTAGATCGCAACCGAATCGAATTAATCGAAAAAAATAAATCTATACTTCTCTCAGTTATCAAGGTGGTGATTACCTGTGCACGACAGAATATTTCTATTCGTGGCCATCGAAGTGAGTCTTTTTCTTCTTAAAATTCATAGGTAAAATTTGGTTTATATTTTAGGTGAAGATATCATCTCAATTCGAGAACATCTCGATACTGTTGACGCATCGTCTGGATCTAACTTCATTGCACTTCTGAAACAACGTATTGATGCTGGCGATCAAATTCTTCAATCTCATCTTGAAAACGGAAATCGTAATTCAACATACACAAGTTCATCCATTCAGAATAAAATTATTGAACTTATTCATGAACATGTTTTGTCATCTATTCTTTGTCGTTTAGGTCCAACTACACTCTATTCTATAATAGTCGATGGTACTACCGATTCATCCAACATCGAACAACTGTGTTTTCTCATTCGATACGTCGATCAGCATTCACTTGAAATTCGTGAAGATTTTCTTGCCTTTATACCAACTACTTCGTCAACCGGTGAAGCTATTGCTGATCATATTTTATCATGTTTAAAAAAATTCGGACTTCCACTTACCAACTGTATTGGTCAAGCATATGATGGTGCACCCTGTATGTCTGGTATTTTTATTGGATGCCAAGCCATCATTAAACGACTTTGTCCTGATGCCGAATACATGCATTGCAGTTCTCACGCCTTCAATCTTGCTCTTATTGACTCTAGTTCTTCTCATTTTATTCGAAACATGTACGGTATTGTAAAATCAATTATTACCTTCTTCAATGATTCACCTAAGCGTTCGAACGCACTCAAATACGAAATTGAACGACCAGACAATGATTATTTGGTATTAAGCAAGAAAAAACGTCTGCTGTCTTTAGTAAGTAGAAATGTTTTTTCTTAGTTTCATTCTGTTTCAACTATAAATCTATTTTCAATACTTTTTTCAGTTTTGCTTGGAAGAGTTTTTCTAAAACAAAAATATTCTGTAAATATTGTTAATATAAAAATGTTTTACTTTATTTTAGTGTGAAACTCGATGGGTGGAACGAAATATTGCTATCGAAACATTTCTTGAATTGTACATTCCAATTTCAAATACTCTTGATACTCTTCGTATTGGAGGAGATTCAACTTCACAACAGCTTTATCATCCAATTAATTGTTTCGAAACTATTATTTCCACATGTATTGCATGTTTTCTTCTTGGTGAAGTTACTCCACTTAGTCGTCTTTTACAAACTCCAACAATCGACTTTGGCATCGCTCATCATCACGTTTTATCATTACTCAAAACATTCGACACACGAGAAGCTGATATGGTTAATTATTTCAAAAATATTGTCTTTGAACAAGCTAAAAAAATTGCCAAAGAATTATTAATACAGCCAACAGCACCACGAACATATCAACGACGACATGGTCAAGATATCCTTGATCCAGAAGAATTTTATCGCGATCAAGTATTTCTTCCTTTTCTTCGTGAATTAAAAGGAAATATCGAAAAACGACTTTCTATATTTAATCAAGTACGTATATAAATACTTACTCAATTACGACCTGAACACATTACATCTACAAGCTACTCAATAACTGAACTATATAAAAAATTAACAGACAATTTTTTCGATCGTTTGCCACAACCACTACAACTTTTCGGTGAATTAGAAAGATGGAGAAATGAATGTATTGATCTTATGAACAAGCCAAACTACATTAACTTATGGATGAATGATTTACTTCTTAAGTGCGATCCTATTCTTTATCCAAATATACATTATTTACTGGTGTTTCTTGTTACTCTTCCAGTTACTACTAGCTCGGCTGAACGCGCTTTTAGTTCACTCAAGCACATCAAGACTTATTGTAGATCAACAATGGGTGAAAATCGATTAAATGGACTTGCAGCTGCATCCATTCACAAAAGTGTGGAGATTGATGCTAATAAAATTCTCGATTTATTCGTAAAAAAACATCCACGTCGACTTGATTTTGGATTATGAATGCTTGTTTTTTTTTTGTATGTATTATTCTTTGTTAACTTGTGCTCGTTGATATTATTTATTTTTTCTATTTATGCTTATTTATACTAATACTATTTCTTGTTCTATTGTTATTTATATATGACTTCAAATAAAATATTCAACTATATGAAATTGAAAAATAGATTTATGAAACACGGCGAAAAAGCAGCGAATTCACCTGTTAACGTATGATGACTGCAACTGAATTCTCTTCAAGTATACAACAGCTTCTGTAATGCGCATAATATTTTTTTAATTATTGCCCACTAGATTTTATAATTGCCCACTATTGCCACCCATTATAAATAATTTAGCTGGTGAATTGCCACCTACTTAAAAAATCCTGGCTACGCCACTGATGTGAGGGTATTATAGAATCTAGGCATTCATATTCTGAATGTTAATCGCTTATCGTAACGACATTATGCAACAATTTTCTGTTACTAAATTTTTTTATTTACCTTTTTTTGTTACAAACGATCATAGAAAATAGTGACCTCTTTTCTTAATTATGTTGAACATCGCTAGGCGACGTTCTTTTTGAATAAAGTGTAAATGGCAACTTTTTCTACGTACATATTTCTGAAAATTACCACGTGTATTTGTATTTATTACAATAGAATAAAAAATGTCTTCGGAAAAACGAAAAATGCTTGATATATCAATTGCACCTCAAAAACTAAATCAATTTCGTGAATCTCTTCAAGGTACATTCGAAACTTGTGATGCTATAGCATATGCAGAACATATAGCTCAAGATGTAAGTTATTTCACATGTTTATAATACATTCTAATTATTTATTAATTTAGACTGAGGGAATATCATCTCGTGTAGTTTCAGGAAAACATTTAGCACGCACATTATCACGTAATGAACATCACGAGAAATTACCTTTTCATCTAAGATCGTAATATAATTTCAATATTGAAATATTCATATAATATAAACTCTAAATAAATTCAGGTTAGAAAGATGGCAGAATGAACGTTTATCAACAAAAAAACTTGGTGGACGATTGGAACAACAAAATACACAAATACAGTCATCATTAGATGGTAATCTAACATCACAAACAATTTGGTTAAAATTTGAGGCAGAAAAAAATCCAAACGATGCTGCTTATCAATTAATACGATTACGTAGAAAACTTGGTCTTACAACACAATTACCTATTCATGGACCAGATGGTAAACAAGCACTTGAACAACATCTTAAAAAGGCAGAAAATGAACTAGTAATTAACTCAATAAAAATTCATCTACCAGAGAAAAAAAAAGCAGAATATTATCTTTTCTTTTCTTTTTTGAAGTCTTCACATGCAGATGCAAATAAAATCTTCTATTACTGTTTATTAACTGGTCGTCATAAACATTATTCACCTTATAATCCATATGAATTAGAAATACAACCTAATGGAGTTGAAGCACTTGCATCATCATCTTATTGGACAATGTCTGCATTTAATATAACACATGTAGAATACTAATTGAATCCTATTTTATTAAATAAAGAAATGTTTTTATTTTTATTTTGTCATATTATTAGGTTAATCAATTAGATTCAGCTGAAACAACTATTACACCAGCTTTAGTTTGGTTATGGGAACGATATAAATATAATTATTTAATTAGTCATTTCTCATGTTTTACGGATTTTCGGTTTGTTTTATCGTTTTTAATTTTTCTATTCATAAAGTTTATATTTAAGAAAATGGCGAACATTTCGTTGTTGGTGGGCTAATGTTCAAGAAGAAAAACGTCAACGAACACTGTATAAATTCTTGTAAAATTTTCATTCACTACTTATCTTTTTTTCTTTTATAATTATTTAGTTCTCTTCATTATCGAAAACTTTTTTATGCTAATGAAATCTTGCAAGGTGTTCTTATACATGTTAAAGCTATGTGTGAAGTTTATTATTATGGACAAAAGAATTATGTACAACCATTTTGTTTACTTGATCGTCATGCATATCAAGAAACATTAACACTTTCAGAATTTAGTCGACGACAATTTCTTCAAATGAATACAACAGTTATTAAATTAACAAAATTTCTTGATCAAGTTGCTGTTCTAGCAGCCGATGCTTGTCAAGTAAGGTGATTGGAAAAAAAGTTTAACAATAACATATTCTTTTTTCTATCATGTTAAACAATTACCTCAAATCCTGAGAGTGATCTTAATAGCCAACGACATTTTCTTTTACTAAGATTTCTAAAAAACTGACCCAGATCTTGGAAGATTTTGTTGGAGCCATTTTTTTTTTAAATCCATTTTAAAGAGAACAAAATGAGAAGTTGCCGCACTTTCTATAATCTTCGTTTTAAAGGTTAAAAGTGTCACAAAAACCAAAAAAATTGCATTTTATCAAAGCTAGCATTCTTTTCCTTGTAAAGAATGTAGCTGCTGTGAGTTTTTTTATATCAACTATTAAATAGTAGTTTTACTCTATCTGAAGCTGTAGTCGAAATTCATGAAATACAAAACAAACATTGAGAAATCGATTGAAAATGCACATATTGTAGTTCTTTTTGAACGATTTAAATTGATTTCGAGTACAGCCTCGGATAGAGAGAAACAAACTGATCATGATTACTATAAACAATTTACATGAACTACATTAAAATATCATCTTTGATATCATGTTATGAGAATTGATACGGTGACGAATTTCAGACTTTGGGCAAGGAGGTGGTTATAGTTACAAAACGTGTCTTAAAGTTCATTACACATCATATCGACTCGATTTTTGGTGTTTTTTTCCTGAGGAAAAAGTTGAAGAATGTTTCGAAAGGGAGAAGTGATAGCTTTCAATACTTTAGTCTACATCTGCCATTGAATTGGTGCATCCCTAGTTTTAGTCGATTTTTTTTTCGATACTTTTAACTTAACAAGGGAAGATCGTAGCAAATGCGGGGGCCCATAATTTTTCTTTTTGTCTTGAAAATGGCATTGGTAAAAAAATGGGTCTGAGAAAGTCTTCTGAGATTTGGTTCAATTTTTAGAAATCTTGGTAAAAGAAAACTTCATTGGCTAGTAAAATCACTATCCGAGTTTGAGCTAATTGTTTAACATTATAGAAAAAGAAGTACATTGTTGTTAAACATTTTTCCACTAGTTGATGTTATATAAATAATTTTCTAAAACTTTGATGACATTTACTTCTATTATTAATTAGAAAGCTGTTGAATTAGAAGGTATACCAATAGAAGCATTAGCTGATCCCAGTCTATATCGTCGACCCATAGAAGAAGAAGAAGCTGAACAAACGACACAATCTTTTCTTGAATCAAAACAAAATCGAGCATCAATTTTACGTGATGTTAATATAAGATTGAAAACTAAACGACGTAAATGTTTTTGAAGAAAACATTTCTTTTTATTTTGAATAAAAAAAAAATTGTTTGAATATTTTAGATATTGGCCCAAGTTTTGCCATACGTAAACATTGGCGCGATACATTAACACGTTTAACAGAATTTTTACGCTTACTTGATTATATTGTTCTTGAACTTCTTCGTCGTCTTGTTAAATCAGCTGTACGAGATTTACTTATTCATTTACGTGAATCATATTGTGTTGAGTTTGAACTTGCTAATCAAGGACAAAATGAAGATGAAGATGATATTAAATTTCAACCATCACGTATAAAATCAGCTGCATCATCTACTAGAAGTTTTCGAATTAAACAACCACATCGATCGGAATCACATACAACTTATCAAACAATTCGAACAACTCTTAATTCAGAATTGTAAGAAATAGGATTAAAAGTAAAATTTTCTTTTAGTTGTTTTTTTTTTTTCAAAAAGATCAAGTATTAAAGAATCAACAGAACGTCCAAGTAAATTATCAGCACGAACATCTGAAACACGAACACCAACTGTTGAACAAGGAACGAGAAATGAAGATTATGAAGAAGATGATTTCTATTTAACAATTGAACCAAATGATATTCTTGATTTACCACGAGTATGATTTAACAAAGAAACCAACTAACCTATGACGTGAAAGTGTCGACACAAAATATTCGTTCATTTTTCAATCACTTAAAGACACCTGGTTAGAATCAAATTGGATAGCTATCATCAGATTGTTTCAAAAGAGCCAAAATAATAGTTCTAAAAACTACTGTTTGAGTCAAAGTTTGTATTTCGTTTGAAACCTATCAAATTCAAAATGCACAATTGTTTTTAATGGTTCACGAGGAAAATTCCCTAACTGATTAATTGCTTTTGAGTTGGGACTATGTGCATCATGTAGACTCTAAACGATGATGAATCTCTCGAAGAAGAGTTCGAAATCATAGTTTATTCTGGCCTCCTCAGTAGAGCTGATCGAGTCCAGGTTTGGGACTAACCTGACAGGCTCCACCCCCAGGAAACTTTATTTTCGAATTTCGACTTGAAACTTTGCGTAGAAACAGACCTTAGCGAGAATGTTTAATCATGAAAGTGTTAGACCATTTGATCTGTTTCTGTCCTGAAATAAGAAACATCGAATCTGCGGGTGAATATGACCGTTGTTTTGAAAAATGCGCTCTTATCATGGCTATATTTTAGGATAGGAATAAAGAAAGTATTTGAGACTTTCACAATAAACTATTCTTATCAGAGCTTATTTCTATAAAAATTCTTTCTGACGTTCTTCTTTGTATTGAAAAATACCGTAAAAATGCAATGAGCTATTAGCTCGAAGTCTTTTCTTTTGGGTATTCATAATCCATTTGAGTCTATATGACGCAAATAGTCCTAAATGAAAAGGGATTAATCAGTTAAGGAGCTTCTCTCGTCAGTTATGAAGTATAACATTTACTAATTACTTTTGCATGACAGATTTTCAAACATTAAAATTGTTCGACTTTATTAAACTCGTCATCACGGTGATAATAAACTTTTTCCAATATTGTAATAAATGATTGTAGTAATTGTAGAGTTCCATCGTGTAGAAATTCTTTTTGGTAAAAGAAATATATTTTTAATAATGCCATTTTAAGCTGGACTATGTCTGGCCGAGCCATCGAAAAGTGTCTCAATTTCAATGCTTGCTGTTTCTAGTTTTTACCATTTGTCTTCTAATGGCTCGAAAAATGAGCGAATAATTTGTGCCAAGACTTGTACGCTATAGATTAATCTATTATATAATTCATAGATTGAAACTACTGGTCGGATACCTCGGCCTATGTTTGAAATCAGTGTATTACTTAAAATAACTCAATTACCAAGAAAAAAAACACCAGCTAATGATGATATGTCAAAATCTGAAAGGTTTATTATTTTATTATGAAATTGAAATGTCGAAATCATTTAGTTATTTTGTTTTAGCTCATTTGATAGTACAACTAAAGTAGCTTATGAAATAAGTCCAAATGAATATGATTTTAAAAATGCTACACGTGATATTATTAATGGATTAGAATCATCTGTTGGTAAAGACTTGATTAGAAAATTCTTTTTTTCAATAGAAAAAAAAAAACAACATTTTATTTGATTATATTTAAGGTCAAATATCTAGTCTTTGTGATCATCCAACATTAAGATTATTTTCTAGTTATCCAAATTATGATTCATTACGTCCACAAGCTCGAACACCAATTCATGTATCAGAAATTCGTTGGCCAGATGTTGATTTTCTTTTTGGTGATGATGTTGATCATCAAGAAATTATTCTTGAGACATTAAGTACAGTTAATCGAGCTTTATCTAATGTTCAAAATTTTGTTAGAGTACGAGGAAAAATTTTTCTTTTTGTTTTCTTGATTATTTATATATTTTTCTTATAGCGATATCAAAAATATTGTGATATGGTTTTTAGTTGTATTCAATTAAATATTGATGAAAGTCTTAAACGAAAAAATTTAACAACAGATGATCTTCAATTTTTAATGACTAAACATACACAACAATTAGGCAAAATAGAACAAATGATTGTTCAACAACGTGTTGGACTTATTTTAATAAAAGCACAACAATTTTATGATGCAACAGTACCTTATCCTCAACATGTTATTGAAGCTATTGAAATATATTTACCACCTGTTGCTATTGATAAAAATGAACGAATGCAAAAAACAATTCGAGTTAATTGAAGCAGAAAAAAAAATTTCTTTTTTTAAGAGATTTTGACTTTGTCTTTTTTTTTGTTCGTATTTTTAGGAAGTATTGAAATTATTAGATCGTGATCCAAGATCAGTTGAAGATTTTGTTCAACATATAGCAACATTGAATAAAGTTAATAATGATTTAGGAAATTTAGAAATTGAATTTGATACAATATCAAAAATGTTTCATATTATTAAAGATTTTTCAATGAAAATTGCACCAGAAGCATATGCTTTATATCGTTCTTTAGCACCAATATATCATCAATTAAAGGTAAGAAAAATTCATATTTATTTATGTTTTTTTTAATTATTTTTTAAAATTTTAGTCAAGTTTACTTTATACAGAAGCTCAATGTGATGAAAATGTACAAAAATTTACTATTGAACTTGATGATATGATACAACGTTTATATGATCAAACAATTGATCTTAAAACAAAATCAAAAGATCCAGCTTTATTAACAAATGAAACTCGAACTGAAACAGCATTAGATATTATTATAATTTTACAAGAATCATTATCTAAAATAAATGAAAAAGCTAAAAATTATTCAGCTTTTCAAGAACGTTTTAATCAAATAAATAAACAATCAACAAAAAAACGTATTTTAGGGTAAATTTCTTTGATTATATAAATAAAATTCATTTCATTAAGTTTTTTTTTTGTTTTTATATAGTGATTATCAAGTAAAAACTAAATATCATCGTTATGATGTAACAGTTAGTCTTCAAACAGTTCAAAGTGAAATAAATGATATTGAACAAGATATTAATTTACGTAAACTCTTATGGGAATCTCAACAAAAATGGACTAAACTTTATCGTGAATGGACAAATACTGTTCTTGATGCTATTGACATTGATCTTTTACAAAAAGATGTTAATAAATTTACACAAAATATATATATGCTTGAAAAAGCATTACCACCTAATAATATAATTCCATCATTAAAAGATCGTATTGTTGAATTTAAAACAGCTATGCCTGTTATATTAGCATTACGTAATTCACATATGAAACAAAGACATTTTGATCGTTTACGTGTATTAATTGGAAAAGATGTTATTGATGATGAAAATTTAAAATTAAATAAATTACTTAAACCTGAAATATTACAATTAACTGATAAAATAACTGATGTATCATCATTAGCATCAAATGAAGCATCATTAGAAACAATGCTAAATAAAATTATTGAAAGGTAAATTGATCAATATAGAAAAGAAAAAAAAAATTGAATATAACTTCAATCTTATTCTTTTGTTTTTCTAGATGGAGATCATTAGATTTTCGTTTATTACCTCATGCAGGTAAAGATACATTTATTATAACTGGTTTTGAAGAAATTTTACAACAATTAGAAGAAAGTCAAGTAAAATAATTTTTTTTTTTTATTTTGAAAATATTTTAATTTATTTTATGATTTATTAACAGATAACAATGTCAACAATAAAATCTTCAAGATATATAAATCCAATTCGACAATTAGTTGATGAATGGGATAAACGTTTGATATTATTATCAAAAACAATTGATGAATGGATAACATGTCAAAGACGTTGGCTTTATTTAGAACAAATATTTTCTACACCTGATATTCAATTAACACAAGAAACTAAAATCTTTGCACAAATTGATAAAACATGGAAAGAATTAATGCGTAAAACTGAACAACAACCAAATGCACTTAAGGCTGCAACACAACCTGGAACATTGGAATTATTACAAACGAATAACGTACAAATGGAAAAAATCCAACGAGCATTAGAAGTAAGTTTTTTTTTTCTTAGTTGGTAACATTGCTGATTGCATTTCGAGTTATAATTCGTATAGTTAATCATACGATAGGACATTATTCGAGAAAAATAAGTTACTTGCTTGACAGCAGCGTTGTCACACCTAATAGTAACTGTAAAAGTTTTTTTTCTTATATTTATTGCTTTATAATATTTCTCAGAAAATAGTGATTCATTTTTGAATACTTCCTAAGAACAATAACATAAAGTTGAAATTACTACTAGAAGATATTGAATTACACGAGACGCAACCGGACATATATGTACTTATAGGGTTTTTGCTTTCATCTTAGTTTATTTTTATAGTTAAATTTACACATTATGCTTCTTATAATGAATTTCACTAACGAGGAAACATTCCCAGGTGTTGGAGCGATTTTTAGTCGGAACTTTGCGCATCTTGTAGGCCTTGATGAATTATGTCTAACGTAAAAAAGTTCATGCCCCTAGCTTGTTCCTAGTGAGATATCGAGGTTTTAGTGAATTTTTCTTATAAGACCCCACATTTGCAGCAAGGCCATATTTTTGAATTTTGATCTGAAACTTTGCCTACATAAACATCTCAGCTAGACTATTTTGCATAAAAAATTTCAGAACTTTTGGACAAAGTCTCTCCGAGATATGAAGTTTTCAACGTAGAAGCCGTTTTCCATAGATAGCGTATAAAGCATGCATTTTTTGAAAGCTTCATATCTCGGAGAGACTTTGTTCAAAAGTTCTGAAATTTTTTATGCAAACTAGTCTAGCTGAGATGTTTATGTAGGCAAAGTTTCAGATCAAAATTCAAAAATATGGCCTTGCTGCAAATGTGGGGTCTTATAGGAAAAATTCACTAAAACCTTGATATCTCACTAGGAATAAGCTAGGGACACGAACTGTTTTTACGGTAGACATAATTTATCAAGGCCTACAAGGTGCGCAAAGTCTCGACTAAAAATCGCTCCAACACCTGGGAATGTTCCCTTGTCAGTCAATCGACTTATATCTCTACGTATATATGAAAGAAATCAGTTCTCCTGACGTAGATCACAGTGTCAAGTTCAAAAGTATCACAAAACTCTCATATCTTCGTAGAAATAACCTAAAAGTCCGAACTCTTTTTTTTTTTTAAGGATATTCATAGCTTATTAGAATCTATATGATGCACATAGTTGTAATTCTGAAATGATTAGTCAATTTGAGAGAATTCTCTTGTAAATATAAATTACCAGAAATTGAACCTTGTGATGTATGATGATACATTGAATTTGTATTTGGTACATTTTGTGGTTGTAAGAAGACATTTGTATTTCGATATTGAAAATTTTGTGGTGGATACTAAAAATAAAAATAATGTTTGTCAAAAAATATATAAATTATTTTAAGTCTATATCTGTGTTAGTTAAACAATACCATAGAACAGTGTATTCATTTCTATATAGAAATAGAAAGAAAGTAAAAGCAAAGATATGGCGTATTGGATAAATATATACAAGGACATAAATTGATTCAAAATGTTAAAACATTTTGAAATTACATTTCATAGAAAAGGAAAATATATATATATGTACATGTATTTTACAACGATAAAGCAAATATACAGAGACAGACTTACGATTTGTGAAGATTGAACACTCGAAAAATCTGAATTTATCGGATCCGTACTGGTAGTATTTGTAGTTGATGAATAAATCTATATATAAATATGGGATGGAAGGGGATGGGATTTTTAATTTTGTTTTAAATTTAAATCTCAACTCATCGAATAAAAAAACGAAAACTCCTATTTCTTTTTTTTGTTTTCAGAAATAAAATATTACTCGATTAAATTGTTGTTGTTGTTGTTGTTGTTGTGGTAGTGGTGGTGGTGGTGGTGGAGCTGGCAAAAGATTTTCATAGAATGTATATGAATGTTGTTGATGTAATGGATTAACTTGAGATTGTGAAAGTATATGTTGTTGTTGTTGTTGTTGTAATGATGCTTGAGAGATTGGTGGTGGTAATGGTGGTGCTGAAAATGTTTGATAACTTGTTACATCAACTTGATCTTGAATATTAGGTGCAACTTGTTGAGTTGGTTTTACCTAAAAATAAATTTCAATTAAATATTTCGATTTATAGAAATAAATAAATAAATACTTACTGTACAAATATTTTTTTGTTCATTTTTATTTGAAACAGTACTTGTTGAATATGTTGGTGGTTGATTAATTGTTGATGATGAACCTGTTGATTGTAAATTATTAGTAGATGTTGTAATTTTATTATTCGTATCATCATTTGCTGTTGATGAAACATTTGTATTTGTAACTGTTATATTTGTTGATGATGTTGGTATAGATTCTTGAACATAATTATCTGTTTTTGTTGAATTTGTATTTGAAACATTATTATCTTGTTGTTTTTGTTTTTGTTTCATTGCAACCATTGTATTTATAGTTTGTTCAAGATGTACACTAAATTAAATCGAAGAACAAAAAAAAAAAAAAAAAACTTTTTCTAGAAAAATTTTCACTTTTTATATACCTTGTATGATCAGATGCATCCCATATAGTTTTAAGAGAATTTATTTTTTGATTATAATCATCACCAACTGTACCAATAGATTGTTTATCATCATAATCCAAAAATGTACTCTATAATAGAATATTAATATAGTTCTTTATTTTGACGTAAGAAAAATAAATTGAATTACTTTTTCAAATAATTGATTTGAACCTAATGATGATATTGTATCATTCTTTTCATAAGTGGCAGATTTTGTCTTAAAATTGAAAGAAAAAAAAGAGAATTTTTTTTTAAAAAAAGACAATAAATATAGAATCGAATAGATTACTTTATTTTCTCGAGTAGATTTATTATCTATTACAGGTGGTTTTATGGCTCGTGCTATAGTTTCATTAGCTTTCGATACTGTTGAATGAGTAGTAAGCTATTTAATAAAAAAACTAATATTTATTAAGAAATATATTTTTTTTTTATTTAATCTTACATCAGTTGCTGTACGTTGATGAAGTGGTAATGATGGATCATTTGATGATGAAGATGGAACGACTTCATTTCCAAATTTTCGATCATGAGTAGCTAATAATGAAAGAAAAATATTAAAAATTTTCTTTTTTTCGTTATTTTATGGTTAATTTAATAGAATAAAGAAATTTATGTGATATTAAACGATGAAGATTTCGAGAATGAAATATTATGTGATTAATTGTCTTTGAGTCAAGATTATCTATATCAACTTACATCCTAATGAATTATGAACAAGAGTTTGAGTTTCTAATTTATTGTTTCGGAAACATTGCAACAATTAGAAAGAATTACGGAATCTTCCAGACTTGATTCTAGCTCGCAAAAAATATGAACTAACAACTCGCTTGAACAACACAAGAAAGACCTTAGTGGAGAATATATGATTATGAAAGTTTCAGATTTTTTTTTATTGTTTCTAGTTTACTAGCAGATTCGATGTTCGTATTTCAAAATGGAATAAAATCAAAATACATGAAACTTTCATAATAAGATTTTCTTAGTTTCATTTCGATTATTTTTAATTCTTGAACAGGGAATAAATGATCAGGTTCGAACTTTTACTACAGATATTTGGAGGTGTTTTCCAGACATAGAATCTGTCTTCAGGTGCTGTGCCTCTAGTAAAAATTTTAGCCTTGTTAGTTACACTCTTCTCCAGATCAAAATAGAACGAAGAGATATGTTTGAAGGTTGTCCTTAGGCAAAGTTTGAAGTCAAAATTCGAAAATCAACTTTCCTAAGAGAGATCATTGTATTGATTGATAAAACATAGGATCTCCGCAGTAATAAGCTACGATTCGGAAATATTTCTCGAGTAAGTCTTGCTCATAAGGGTCTACATAATGCACATAGCCCTTCGTCAGCAGTCTAGTCTTATCAAGACTTCATTATAGTGGCGGAGCCAGGGGGGGGCTGGGGAGCTCAGCCCCCCCCCCCCA
>CAJNSZ010000676.1:17685-59477 GCA_905329745.1 Rotaria sp. Silwood2
ACTTTGCGCATCTTGTAGGCCTTGATGAATTATGTCTAACGTAAAAAAGTTCATGCCCCTAGCTTGTTCCTAGTTAGATATCGAGGTTTTAGTGAATTTTTCTTATAAGACCCCACATTTGCAGCAAGGCCATATTTTTGAATTTTGATCTGAAACTTTGCTCACATAAACATCTCAGCTAGACTAGTTTGCATAAAAAATTTCAGAACTTTTGGACAAAGTTTCTCTGAGATATGAAGCTTTCAACGTATAAGCCGTTTTCCATAGATATCGTATAAATCATGCATTTTTTGAAAGCTTCATATCTCGGAGAGACTTTGTCCAAACATTCTGAAAGTTTTTATGGAAACTAGTCTAGCTGAGATGCTCATGTGGGCAAAGTTTCAGATCAAAATTCAAAAATATGGCCTTGCTGCAATTGTGGGGTCTTATAGGAAAAATTCACTAAAACCTCGATATCTCACTAGGAACAAGCTAGGGGCACGAACTTTTTTAAAGTTATACATAATTCATCAAGGCCTACAAGATGCGCAAAGTCCCGACTAAAAATCGCTCCAACACCAGGGAATGTTCTCTCGTAAGTTTTGAGTTAGATGGTGTTGTTATTAGGAAAATTATTAAACAACTTTGATTACAATTTAATTATAAATTTAACAAATGAGTATGAAATGAAGTAGTAAAACAAACGGTATGTTAGAAAGGACAAGTCTTTCACAGCATGCAAATCAATTTATTAGTCATATTAGATTTCGTAAAAGTCATACAAAATAATGATCTGTTGAGTCAAGAATTCAGCTATAAACTTTAAATGCATCATGTGTTAATTCTCTCTGAAGTTTATTCATTTGATTATATATCAAGAGCATGGTATAATAATAAGATTTATCTTTTTTTTTTATTGTCTGTTTGATGTTTAATCATAAATTTCATTGTTTTGTTCTTTAGGATTATTTGGAAACAAAACGATTAGCTTTTCCTCGTCTATTTTTTCTTAGTAATGAAGATTTATTAGATATTCTCTCTCATTCAAAAGATGCAAATTGTGTACAAGTATGTTCATTGATGTTTGTTATATAATCTATCAAAAATGAAAAATTCTTTAATAAATATTCTAGCCACATTTACGTAAATGTTTTGCTAATATTTTTCATCTTCATATTGCAAAAACTCCAGTGGAAGTTGTAACAAGTATGCAATCAGTCGAAGGTAATAAAAATAATTTTTTCAGTCAAAAATATAAGACCAACGCGTTTTTTTGCGATACTAAGAACTTCACTCAGATCCAAGTAATGGTTTGAATAACTAATAAAGTTCTCTATGAAATGTATTTCATACTGAAGTTTCATAAATGAGCTCTGAAAGATGATTTCTAAACAATAAAATACGGTAGATTTCATGTCTCAGAATATTGTGTGAAAATTAGTTTTTTTGTTTAGAGAATAAACTTTGAATAAAATAAGGAGTTGCCGAGTTTCTTACGACCTTTCCTTAAGAAGTTATGACCAATACAAACCAAAATTTATCATATCATTGCTAAAAAACGCATTTTTTTTTTGTTTTTTGTGAGGCTTATAACTTTTTCTAGAAAGGTTGTAGAAAACGCGGTAATACCTTATCCTATTCAGAATTGTGTACTTTTAAAAACTAATTTTCAAAGTTCACGGTGTTTAATTTTTCAGAAGCCTTATATTCCATTCATGAAGTTTCAGTGTGAAATGCATTCGATAGAGAACTTTATGATCTATTCAACTCATTATTTGGATTTGATTTAAATGCTTGATATCGTAGAGAGTACATTGATTTTACATTTTTGATAAGTACCACAATTTAATTTCATAGGTGAAATTGTAAATTTTCCAAAAACTGTTCGTCCAAGAGGTATGGTTGAACAATGGTTAACTTCAGTTGAACAAGCTATGTATGATGCTGTTAAACATCATCTTAAAGTTAGTTTAAAATCTAACATACTTATTTTTTTTAAACCATTCAATTTTTTGTTTTATTTACATTATAGTTAGGTTTATCTGATATAAAAACTGCAGATTATATTAATTGGATTCTTCAACATCCAGGCCAAGTTGTTTTAACTATTTCTCAAGTAATATATACACGACAAGTAAATGACAAATTTGATCCACAATCAACGGAAACAGATACTGCACTTATTCAAATACGTGATCAAATGATAACAACAATTAATAATGTATGTTCATTAGTATTTTCTAATATTGAACAATCAAAATTATTAACTGTCGAAGCATTATTAACATTACAAGTTCATTGGCGTGATATATTTGAAATGCTTATTAAACTTCATGTAAGATAAATTATATTTAAATAAGAAGTTTTTTTTTATTTTGTATAAATAGATTCGAGATAAAAGTGATTTTGAATGGCAAAAACATCTACGATATGATTGGAGTGATAAAGAAACAAATTTTCAAATACTTCAAGGTGATGCAAGTTTTCCTTATGGTTATGAATATCTTGGATGTTCAAGTCGATTAGTTGTTACACCACTTACGGACAGGTTTGAATATTTATTTTATCTTCTCTAATTCAAACTGATAACGGATTTCTTTTTTTTTTGAAAGATGTTATTTAACATTAACTGGTGCAATTAAACTTAATCTTGGTGGTGCACCATCAGGTAAAGAAAAAAAAAAACAAACAAGGAGAACTATATTTTACATCTATGATGAAAATAAATTGTTTTTATTTAGGTCCGGCTGGAACAGGAAAGACGGAAACTGTTAAAGATTTATCAAAATCATTTGGAAAACTTTGTTTAGTATTCAATTGTTCTGATGAACTTGATCATAAGGTAAAACTATTCTTTTTTTGTTTTGGATTAGACTTGAGAATAAAAAAACGTTATGTATAGACACTTGGAAAAATGTTTAGTGGATTAGCACAATCAGGTTTGTTTTATTTGTTGAATTTTATTGTTGTTGTTTTGTTCTTTTTTACATATTTTTTATTATTATTTAGGATCATGGTGTTGTTTTGATGAGTGAGTTATTTAATAGTATTTTCTTAATATTATATGTTTGGTATTTAAGATTTAATCGTATTGATGTTGAAGTATTATCTGTTGTTGCTCAACAATTATTAACGATTAAAACAGCTAAAGATGCACATGCTCAACGGTTTGTTTAAAATTTTAAAATAAAAGAAAAAGAAATTTATTCTTAATATTCAATTTATTTAGATTTACATTTGATGGCCGTGAAATTAAGATGAATTTAACTTGTGGTTTTTTCGTTACTATGTAAAATATGAAAATATTATAAAAAAAAAAAAAAAAGAAATTGCTCATATGATTCTATTCTTTAGGAATCCAACTTATTCTGGTCGTTTTGAATTACCTGATAATTTAAAACCTATGTTTCGACCTATTGCTATGATGATACCACATTACGCATTAATTGGTGAAGGTAATTTGAACAATACTAAATAAAAAAAGTAATTTCTAATATATTATTTTGTATTCTTTTTATTTAGTCATTCTTTTTTCTGTTGGTTTTACATCAGCAAAAGTTCTTGCAACAAAAATTGTTTACTTATATAATTTATCAAATAGTCAATTATCTCAACAAGATCATTATGATTTTGGTATGCGAGCTATTAAAGCTGTTCTTTTAATGGCTGGTGAAATAAAACGATCACATGTTAATGATCCAGATTTAACTAATGAACAATCAGAAGTATATTTATCTTTGTCCTTTTTAATAATAATAAATTTCATATTTTATAATCTTATCTAGGAAGGTATTATGTTACAAGCATTAGTTGAATCAAATCTTCCAAAATTACTTAAAGAAGATTCAATTCTTTTTCTTGGTATTCTTCGTGATCTTTTTCCTCAAGCTGATAAAAGTTTACATGAACATGGAAATATTCAACAAGCTATAAAACGTGCTATTAAAGATTTAAATTATGAATATTGGCCTACACAAGCTGATAAAGCATTACAACTTTATAATCAAATTGTTCTTCGACATGGTACAATGCTAGTTGGTGGAGCTGGTGGAGGAAAAACTGTTGTACGAAATATTCTTCAAAAAGCATTAACATTTTTATCTAATATAGGAAAAGAAGGATCACAAGTATATGTTAAGAAAAAAATAAAATAAAATCGAATTATTCGAAATTTTTATTTTTAATTTAGAATCGAATAACTCGGTCAGCTACTGTTGACGTAACAGTTTTAAATCCAAAATCAATGCAAATAACTGAACTTTATGGAGCTATTAATTCTGATACATTAGAATTTTCTGATGGAATGGTAAGAAATATTGACAGTTCAAAAATCTTTCATTAAGTAGGATGGAATTTAGATTATTCTACAGTTGTTGCATTTTTCTCAACAAATTGCACTTCAACAGATAGTATCGTGTGTCAGAAGACGAAGAGTACTATAATGAATTTCGTAGCTGAAATGCTTCAGTTGTTCAATGAGTAGTTGGAATTTCACCGATTGGCGAAAGTAGAGTAAACTTTCGAAAGCTGTCATGAAACAATATTAATAAAGGATACGTGTGACGGCAAAAGCTAACATTGTTAGAACATATATATCATACCTTACATTCATTGATGTAGTTGAGAGAATTTTTAAATCTATATATGATTCACAGTCATCTTGGTGAATTTCCAGAATCCTTGCTCAATGTACTTGCACTTGATGAAGTATGTTATGTTGCTCAGCCCTGTGTTTTATTGAAAAGTACATGTCGATACGCACTATAAAGTAGTGTACCAGCCTTTGATAAAATTTTGAGGTTTTATGAAAGTTAACGAGAAAAGTTTGAGTCCGGACCGACATATTTGTTTGATGAATTAAATTGATAATTTCAATTGTTTGTATTTTTGTTTAGTTTGCAAGTGTTATGCGATCATATTCAAAAACTCATGAATCTCAAATGACTACAGAAAAGGTAAAATCACAAATAAATGAAATTGTGTTAGTCATTTTTATTATTTATAGAGTGAACATCATGCTGATCATTGGCAATGGTTAGTTCTTGATGGTCCAATTGATACATTATGGGTTGAAAATTTAAATACAGTAAGTTAAGATAAAAAGAGAAAATAAGACTATGTATAATCTGTAGCTTCTTGATGATTCAAAAATACTTTGTTTGGCTAATGGTGAACGTATTGGAATGTCTGGACATACGCGAATTTTATTCGAAGTTGATTCTTTAGTAAATGCATCACCAGCTACTGTTAGTCGTTGTGCGATGGTTTATTTAGATCCAGTAGATCTTGGATATAAACCTTTCTTAAATCAATGGTATCGATGTAAACTACCTAATACATTATCACAGAGTGCAATTGAATTTCTTCGAGAATTAATGGATTTTTCATTAGATAAAGGTTTTCAGAATTATTTTCATTTTTATACATAATGAATTTTGCTTTTTCTATAGGATTTACTTTTCTTAGTGAATTGAAAGATCCTTGGCATATGCCAGTATCAAAAGTGAATGTTTTGCAAACACTTTGTTATTTATTATCAACTTTTTTGAATTATTTGGATAAACATGGAGGTTTTGGTGAAGATGATCAACGACTAACGGCAGCAGCAGGAAGTATGATGCCTTCTTCTATATCAAACAAATAGAAAGGATCAACATTTTATGTATTCTTCTTTTCAAGGAAAGATACTAAACATAGATTTCATTTTGTAAATATCCATATGAGTTTAATTTAATATTTAAATAGAGGCACAAGGAAAATAAACTAAATAATTTAAATTTAACTTTTAAACCTTTTCTGAAGAAAAAATAAAACTTTGATAACAAAACTCAAGAAGTCCATTAAGAAAATAGAACGTATCATCATAAAACTGCTTATTTTAGACAATCCACCAACAACATCTGGCTCTAAATATTACACACCCAGGTATGATATTGAAATAAATATAGAAGAAATATGAATTCGATATTCTTTTTTGCTAGTGAGGAATTAGTCGTTTATATAATTAATGACAAGAAACAATACTATTTACAAAAGAATCCCAAAAATCTTCGACAATGTTTTATACGTATTTATATATTTTGTTATGTTTGGAGTTTTGGTGGTGGATTAAAAGTAAGTTTGAATATTTATTTTTTCTTTTGTTAATATGAATAATATTTATTTTTTTCTTGTCTTAGCGAGAAGATAATTTTGAAGATGATAATTTAATAAATCAAAAAGAACAAGTTAAAATTGATCGTGATCCAATTACACAAGAATTTGATACATTTGTTCGGTAATCTTTAAAAAAATATTAATTTTATTAATTTTTTTTTTTTTTTCATCTAAATAACTCTTATCTAGGGAATTATTTTCTTCTAATGTTAATTATGCCGTTTATTTACCACCTGATTCACGTATGATATATGATTATATGATAGATTTAAATACATTTGTTTATCATGAATGGGAGTCACTTGTACCTAAAACAGAACAATTAATTAAAAGTGAAAATTCACAAACTGTTATACCAACTGTTGATATTATTCGTTATTCATTTTTAATAACAGCTTTACTTATGCATAAAAAACCAGTTCTTTTAACTGGTATAGATTTTTTAATTTTGCATAGTTTCTTTTTTTTTAATTGTAATTTTTTATTCTCTATGTAAAGGTAATAGTGGTGTAGGAAAAACTTTACTTATTGAAGCAATGCTTCGATCCCTAACGTTACCTGATGGAAATTTTGTTCGACCAGGTACTATTCTTGGTGATATTTTACAATATAATGCTACAAAAAGTTCAACAACAACGAAATTAGTACAAACAACAGATTTACCTGTTGAAAATACTGAAGGTGGTGGTAAGTAGAATAAAAAAATTTTTATTTTTATTTTTGAAGAATTTGATTTATATAAATAAAATTTTGTAACTCTTAGGAAATATTTTGCTTCGTACGAAGCAAAAGAGTAAGTCATTATTTGGAGATAAAATCCTTTTATTCGTATACAAATTCAATTTTGATACGAATTAAAGGATAATTCAATAAATAAAAGCTTATTAAATTTGTCTTAATAATAATTTCTCTTTTTTTTTTTTGGTATTTGTAAATTAAACAACTGGTCAATAAGAGAAAGATAATTGAAATTTGTTTGTTCATCTATGTTGTGTAAATATGATAAATTTTCTTCTGAAGATTTGTCATCGTAGTTTTTTTTTCCTATTTGTAATTGATATTTGAAGTAGTAATATGGCTTATGTTTTGTTCTCGGAATATTCCCAAGATTGTGTATGAAGAAAACTCAGGTGTTACCCTGAAGAATTTCTCTTATATTATCCGTAATTAGCTATTAAAAGAATACAGGATATATATTTGATAATTAACTGAACTAAAAATTTGAATAGGTTTAACATTATGTTATATTATCTGAACTGGGTATTGATCTAGACAGAAGGCGAAAAAGACTAATATATCTTGGCTAACGATTGTGGTTGAATAATAATCTCTTCGGCTTTAATTTCAACTTCATTTTAGTATTTTCTTTTTCGCCACTGCTAACTTTCGATATGCTGGATTGTTAGTTCCCATGTGCTCCACCTAGTGTGAAATCTATTTACTGATGATTATGTATAGAAGTAGTGATTATTGAGGTGGCCCGCTCTTTAATATAAACGATCTTGATAATACGTTTTCTATTTCTATCGAAGTGACTTGATGATCGAGAAATGATATAATAAAACTAATTAGATAGTCTGAGAGTCGAGTTTCTTTTAACTAGTAAATCAGTTCATCAAACCATACAGAGTAAAAAGCTGTTTTTCTGTCAAAAAATAGAATTTGTGAGTGCTGTCGTTTGTCGAGTTGTTTATGCGCAAATCTATCGAGATGAATGATATCGTACATATTCATTTTGTGTAGTCGAAAGTCAGTTTGACGCATCCAGAAGAATATTTCTTTGATTTAGTTCTATTAACATTTATTGTTTGATAATTTTTTTCTAAAAACATTAGCAACGTATAAGGTACTGTTCGAGCATTTCGATCTAAACATAATATTAAAAATTAAAACAGTTATTCACAAGTGAGCGGTGATCACCGATCACTCTATCATGAATGGATCTAACGTTAAATATTTATTTGAAGCTCACATCAAGTTTTTCGAAGAAAATTGTACTGAGTTTAAGTTTCAAGTCTATGTTTTTCAGCTCCCCTAAAATTAACTGAATGAGGAAGGTGGTCAACAATCATTAGGTATGTTTTCACATCAACCTAGAATAACAAGTATTAGAATCCTTGCTCAGAGCTCCTTAACAATGGAAAAAAGTGCTGAATAACTTTAACAACAAGGCTTCGATTATTTTAGAATACTCGAAAGTCTTCATTGAAGTTTGAATGTCTGGAGTATGTTTGTGAATGTTCTGATTAGTGTAGTTTCTGACTCTTTGCCTCAATTGAACACTTATATTCAAAATGGCAAGGATGATGAGTAGCAATGTATTGAATTGTCACAATAGTCATATGATCGACATAAAAAGGGTGAATTGGTTAAGTTATAACTTAACAAAATAATTAATATAAGTGTTTATGAGCTTATCGAAATATATAATAGTGTATCGAGATCTACTGTAGATATAAATGAAAGGTAAGAAGTCAAATAAAAATTTAGAAACTATAGTTTATTAGACATTTTTCACGTTATGTATTTTGTATGAATAATATACTGAAGCTAAAGAACACATATGAGTTCTACATTTTAGCTCTAAAGAGATTGTGTTGACGAGTTCTTTTCAAAATATTTCGATTGTAATTTCATAGTTATTATAATACTTTCATAGAGAAATTCTAAACAAATATTAAAAGATGAACATATTAATATAATCTTGTCTAACATTTGCTATATGTTTATTTTATAAATAATCCATGTGTTTTTCTTTTTAATCAATTAGCTTTACAATCACTGAAAATACAAATGAGTGCTCAAACAACACCAAATAAATTCGTTAATCAATTAACAAGCAGTTTAATTAAAAAAAATGCGAACTTACTTGGTTGCCCAGCAGGCAAATGGTTATTAGTATTTATTGATGATTTAAATATTCCACAAGTTGATTCATTTGGTGATCAACCAACACTCGAAACATTACGATATATTTTACAAACAGGTTTATTTTTTTCTAAATATAAAATTTTTTTTTTTCTAATTCTTTTTTTTTGTCTATTAGGATCAGCTATTGATCCAGCAAAGAATCAAATACGTCCACTATCAGATATAACAGTTATAACAGCTTGTGATTCACCATCATCAGGTCGTTCTGTACCATCAAAACGCTTACTTCAATCATTTTCAATATTTGCATTACCTGATCCAGCAGCTAAACAATTATTTCATATATATAGCGTTCGTCTAGGTCGATTTTTAAATAGTGTAGATTTTCCAGTTGATGTACGTTCATCACTTTATCTTCTTGTATCAGCTTGTCTTGTTATGTATTATCGTGTTTCAATTAATATACTTCCAACACCATCAAAAGTTCATTATATATTTAATTTAAGAGATTTAGCTAAACTTGCACAAGGTATTATGCAAGCATCACCGAAAAATACAATCAAT
Source organism: Rotaria sp. Silwood2 (assembly GCA_905329745.1). Lineage (NCBI taxonomy): Eukaryota > Metazoa > Rotifera > Eurotatoria > Philodinida > Philodinidae > Rotaria > Rotaria sp. Silwood2. The sequence goes on from CAJNSZ010000676.1 coordinate 27,259, forward strand.
CAAGATTCATTAGCTATTCTATTTGCTCATGAATGTTTACGTGTTTTTGCTGATCGTTTAGTAACAGAAAATGATTTAAATATTTTTTATAAACATTTAAATGCAACAATGTTAGGTTATTTTAAAATATCATTAGATATATCAAAATATATTGAAAATCCATTATTATATTGTAATTTTTTAAAATCTGATGATCGTTTATATCAACAATTACATGATTGGCATCAATGTTGTTCAATTTTTTTGGATTATCAAATGAGACATAATTTAAGTGAACATTCAACACTTAATATGGTTTTTTTTAAAGAAGCTGTTGAACATGTTTTGAGAATATGTCGAGTTTTACAACAACCAGGTGGACATCTTTTATTAATTGGTCTTGATGGTACTGGAAGAAAGACATGTTTACAATTATCGGCTTTTATTTCTGGTCATTTAATGTTTCAATTGAATATAAAACGTGGATATTCATATCAAGATTTTAAAGATGATTTGAAAATTGTAAGGAAACTAATTGTATAATATGTTGTAAATCGAGAATGTTATTAAAATATTATTCGAAATGATTAGCCATTAAGTTTAATAAAGAACTGTAAGCTTTTTCGAGTTATGAATAATTAACGGATCGCTCATAAATAATGGACCAGATTTTTGGAGAACAATAACATATTCAAAGGCTCTGTTCTAAGTTTATTTGATAGAAAATTCTTCTCTCGACAAAATTAAAAAGATAAACTGCCTATCGGTCATCCAGTTGGGATTCTTCATATTTTCACATATATCTATCGATTTTGTAAGTCTGTATTCATGAAATCCGACGCTAAAAGTAACGTATGTAGTATTCCATAGATAGAGAATTTTGTGTTATATCCTTCCACGACCTTGTTGAGGCGTCTAATACTGTTGTCTAGGAGAAAAGAACTCGAAATCAACACTTGACAGTTTTTTTTTGGAAAGTCATGTTTTCAAAAGGTAGACAGGATATATGAAAGGTTTATTATAATACTGTCATACAGTCTTTATCGGTGTTTTCTCGTAACAAATTTTCTCCATTTTAGCGAAACTATTATTTAAGAAGTTTTATCACGTTTTTTATTTTTGACTGTCTAGATAGTTTTGTAAAGCGACGAATTCTCTATCGAATGAGCTTAGAACAGAGCCATTGAAAATGTTCTTGTTCTTCCAAAATATTAAACAAAAAAGGTCCCAATATTTATGTATTACCTGTTAATATTGTAGTTTTATTAATAAAATCTTGTTGTTGATAGCTGAGAATTCATCGAAAAACTTAGATATTACTTATTCTTGGTTAAAGGAATAAATAGATTGTTTTTCTTTATTATTTGTGAAAGGATTACAGCTCTTTGTTAAAATCAACTTTCAATACTAATGAACAATATTTCGACAGTATTTCTCTTATGAATATAATCCATGAACATTTCCGTATTAGTAGTAAAAAGATTTCATTTGTCTAATGGCTTTCTGGATACTCTTATATATGAAATCGAGAGCAAATGAATTTCTTCTTTTAAGTGTTTTTATTACTATACTTTGTTTATTATTAATTATATTATATATAGTGAAAAAGTACGAAATGATCTGTATCTTATGGGATATTTATCTTGAACAACAAATGATGTTTAAAATATAAAAAACTGTATCAGAAAAAAAAATGATGTTTTTTTCTTTCTTTCAATGTATGTTTACATCTGGATATAGTATATAATCTGTTTCAAAATAAACGACGTATGATAGTAAAAACACAAAAGAAAGGATAGAAATTCCGTTTTCTTTTTCATTGTAATCGTCAAAAGTTTCCCTACCACATAAAAGATAACTAAATTGAAATCCTTTGGCTAATATTTTACAATAAACAGAGTTTGATAAACTCTGATCATAAGTACTAATCCCAGGTCAATTTGCTGTGATCCTAAGGTACAGCGATATTTCCATTATCTAGGACGCTCTTCACATAGAAGTTCACTCCATTAATGGCTATAATCATGAAATTTTTAAGAAATATTTAAAAATCTTATGAACTCTCATGCTGACAATATTTGAAGATAAATTGTTTAATCAGATGAATTATATTTGTTTAACATGAAAACTTTTATCGATCATAGAAGCAGCACTGAGCTCTTAAGAGTGATGGGTTAAACGCTATGAGATTTGTTGTTAATACCCAAATATTTTCGCCTGAATAAAAAATCTATGTTGGCTGTTTAGCTCCTTTTCATTTACGACCGATCAAAAGTTCATTGCACTCTATTATTCAGATACTTTTTAACTGGTGGCAAAATTTTTAACGGCTATTGTATATCGTTATTAGTCTATATATGTACAAGGATAACTATGATTCAAAGAAAATCTAGTCTTTTTCTTTCAAGTAACCGATGGTAAATTATTATTGAGAAATAGTTTCCAAGATTTTTATATAACAGGCTTAGTTAGTTTCAAAATATGGATTTAAAACATAGAAAATATTATTTGAGTATTTCGTTTTTGATGTTCATTAACTATTTTGATCCATTTATTTAAGGTATTCAAACTTGTTACACTTCAAAATAGACCATTAGCTTTGTTCATTCAAGAAAAAGATTTATTATTCGTAAGCATTTATTTATTTATTATTCTTATTGAAAAAATTTTTTTCATCACTCTTCACATTATTTCAGTCTAGTAGAGGTAATAAAAAGCTGTATATATATATACATTTTGCTATTGCTCTTTCGTTTCATCTTCTTTGTTTCTATTTGTTTGAACTTTCTACTTACATTATTTTCTAATATAGGATAGTTTTATCGAAGATATTGAAAGCATTCTTAATTCTGGTACTGTTGTTGATTTATTTGAACCCGATGAATTCGATGCACTTACAATGGATCTTAAAAATGATGCATATTCAGCTGGTATGAATGATACACCTGGTCAACTTCGTGAATTCTTTTATGAAGTAAAAAGAATTGAAATAGATTTACAAAAAAAAATGTTCTTTTTTTTTTAAATTCTTGTAGCGTGTTCGAACAAATCTTCATATAATTGTTTCATTTTCTCCAGCTGGTAATAAATTTCGTGAAATATGTCGTTTACATCCTGCTTTACTTAATTGTACAAGTATTGATTGGTTTACTGAATGGAGTGAAATATCAATGAGTCAAGTAGCTGATGTTTTTCTTGAAACAATTGATTTCAAGTAAGAAAAATAGAAAAAACAAATAAGAATTTGTCAAATTGTTTCGTTTGTTATTTTAGAATTTTATCATCTGATAATGCAACAATTAATGAAAATGATTTTTGTCATCGTTTAGCACTTTGCTGTGTCTCTATACATAAAATTGTTATTGAAATAGCAAAACGTTTTTATGCAGCACATAAACGAATTTATTATCTTACACCATCATCTTATATGGATTTAATGAAAACTTATGGGATAATGATGGCACAAACAAAACAAGATTTTCTTGTAAAATTTTCAAATAGTTTTATTTGTTTTTGTAATTTTTGCATTATTTAGACAAGTTATAATCGATTATCATCGGGTCTTGCAAAATTATCTGATGCAAATGCTAGCGTAAGCATTATGCGTGATGAACTTGCCGTACTTGGACCACAAATTGATGCTAAAGAAAAAGTATGAGATATAAAAAAAAAAAAAAATAATAATGATTGATTTTTTTCAAATAAAGGAAATCGAACAATTATTAAGTCAATTACAAAAAGATCAAATAGCTGTACTTGAAGTAAAAGAAATTGTTGAAGTTGAAGAACAAAAAGTTCGTCAAGATACAGATATGGTTGAACGATATGCTACACAAGCTGAACTTGATCTTAAAAATGTAATACCTGTATTAGATGAAGCTATGGCTGATGTATCACAACTTGATAAAGCTGATGTAGCTGAAGTTCGAGTTTATCAAAGTCCACCATATCAAGTTATGATGGTTATGTGTGCTGTTTGTGTTCTTCTAGACTGTAAACCCGATTGGGCAACAGCTCGACAAGTCCTTGGAGATTCAGGTTTTATTAGTCGTTTAACTAATCTTGATATAAATCATATATCTGATCGAACATATCGAAAATTATTACAATATTCTCGTCATCCACAATTTACACCTGAACTTATTGGTAAAGTTTCATCAGCATGTCGATCATTTTGTAAATGGGTTCTTGCTATTCAACGTTATCATGAAGTCTATCGAACAGTTAAACCAAAAGAAGAAAAATTAAAAACAGCTAATGAAGCATTAGATGTTATGCGTAAAAGTTTAAGTCGAAAACAAGAAATGCTTAAACTTGTATGTAAAATAGATTTTTATATAATAGTAAAAAACAAAAATAAAAATTTTTATTTTTCTATTAAAAAATAGGTTAAAGATCATTTACAAGAATTAGAAGATAAATATCGAAATAGTATTGAAGAAAAACAAGCTTTATATGCACGACGTGAATTAATGAAACAACGTATGGCACGTGCACATGAATTAACAAACGTTTTAGCTATTGAAAAAGTTCGTTGGCAAGAACAATTAACACAACTTGAAGAACATGTACGTTCATTAATTGGTAATGCATTATTATCAGCTGCTGCAATTAATTATTTTGGACCATTTAATACTGAATTTCGACATGAACTTATGAAAGATTTTCAACAAGTTCTTAATAATAATAATATCAATTTTTCAGCTGATTTTAAATTAGCATCAATTTTATCAACACCAAGTGAAATAAGAAATTGGATTAGTCAACAATTACCTGATGATGAATGTTCAATGTAAGTTGATAGAAAAATATTTTTGAACTAAACGTTAAATCGAAATAAGTAGTATATGTAGTTTGTTACTTTTTTTTTATTGATTGAATTCTATTCAAGATCAGATTTATATTATATGTAGAAGGTGATCATGACTAGACAGAATTGAGTACAATAATTTTTTAACTTGAATCCGCACTGTACTCTTAATAATCTCAATGAAATACTTTAATTTGAACCTAATAGTTCGTTCGAAAATGTGAAATACTTTTTTCGATTATTTGTATTCGATGACTCGTACACCCTATATATTTCTCACGAGTGCTGTATTCAAATCTCAGGATTACCAACTATAGAATGACTCATTTGCGGTTAGTTAGTGTATACGGGGAGCGGAAGAACTCTGCATCGACATCCCATGTCGAAGAAGAGGAGTATTCTGCTGCTTCTTCTTCAAGCTATCTTGGTGGTGATTTTATATAAGAATCAATGTATAATTGGCACTTGCTTTCAGAATAATATCTGTAGGATCAGTCGTGGTTGAAGTCAACCGGAAAAGTTTAGAACATTAAAAAATTCATAATGTGATGCTTTGTTGTAGAAAATAAAAAAGAGAATCGATTCTTATGTTGAATTTTGAAAATAATTGATTTCAATTGACAATTATGTATTAAACAGTAGAAATATTGTATATATTTTCTATATAATGTCAGTAATTATATCGTTCTCTATAATACGTAATACACAAGACAAATATATCGATCTGTATGATCCGAGTATGAATCCACAAAAGCGTAAAAGCATGACACTCTGCATAGAACCAATTGGTTCAAATGCTAATAAATACAATTCTATATTCTTTAATTCTCTAGTGAAAATGCTGTTCTTGTTAAACATTGTACTAAATGGCCATTATTAATTGATCCACAACGACAAGCTATTCAATGGTAATAATCTTGAAAACAAAATTTTTGTTTTGTTCATAAAATTTTCATATCATTTTTATCTAAAAGGATTCGAACAAAAGAAGTAGAAAATAATTTACTTGTGATAACAGCTGATGATTCAACATTATTACGTGTATGTGAACAATGCATTCGACTTGGTTTACCATTAATTATTGAAAATGTTGGTGAAACAATTGAATCATCATTACTACCATTACTTGATCGTGATAAATTTAAACGACCAAGTTCATCTATTGGTACAATACGTTTTAATGATATTGATATTGAATATAATCCAAATTTTCGTGTTTATTTTATAACACAATTAAATAATCCACATTTTTTACCAGACATTTGTATTCGTGTTACATTAAGTAAGAACAAAACAAAATAGAAAATATTCAATCATTTATTTTCTTTTTATCTTTTAGTTAATTTTACTATAACACAAAATGGTTTAGAACATCAATTATTAAGTCTTGTTGTTTTAAATGAAGAACCACATTTAGAATATGAACGTAAAGTATTATTAGAAACTATGGCACAAGATTTAAAAAGTTTACGTGATTTTGAAGATCGTACATTAGAAATGTTAACAACATCTGAACAACATTTACTTGATCGTCATGATCTTATTGATAATTTAACACGATCTAAAATAACAAGTGATGAAATAGCAAATCGTTATCATGAAAATGAATCAAATGAACGACAAATAAATTTAGCTCGTCAATGTTATGTTTCATTAGCTAAACGTGGTTCATTACTTTATTTTCTTATTAATCATTTATCACGTTTAAATATAATGTATCAATTTTCTTTAACATGGTTTCAACGTACATTTCATTCATGTATATTAGATCATGATTCAACACGTCGTATGAGTATGACAAATTTATCAAACGAATTAGATCCTTTACAACGTTTAACAAGACAACGACGATCTAGTTCATTATTAAGTAGTTTAATTAGTTCACCACGACAAAGTATAAGTGAAGAATTAACACGTGAACAAATACCAATAAATCTAACAAGAACAAGACATAATACAAAATCATTTGTATCAACAATAACACCACAACAACGAGCAGCTACACTTCGTCTTATGGTTGATCGTTTAACTTATACAATATATCAACTTGTTTCATGGAGTCTTTTTGCTGAACATCAATTATTATTTTCATTTTTATTAACAACAACAATTGAACGAGAAACAAATAATGATGAAAAAACTAGATATATGGCAACTGCATCGGATATTATACAAGAAGAAGAAGGAGGAGACGAACAACAACAACAACAACAACAACATATAAATGAACTTGAAGCAAAATTACCATGTATAACACATGATGAATGGACTTTATTTATGAGTCCACTTTTAAGTACCATAAATGAAGATAAATTATCATTTGTTAATGATTTATTAGCATCATTATATTCCGTATGTCAACATTTATTACATGATACTAATCAAGAATTTTTTAAACATTCAAATCCTTATTTATATTTAACTCGACATGATCATCATAGTCGTTTATCTCGTTTTCAATGTATTTTAATTATAAAAATTCTTCGACCTGAACTTTTACTTCCATCAATATCACAATATGTAGCTGAACAAATGGGTAGTAAATTTTTATCATCAGGTTTTGCTGATATACAAGATATTTATACACATTCATCACCACAAGCACCTATTATTTTGCTTCTTTCATCGGGTATATTTTTGTTTTAGAAAAAAAAAACAAAAAACAAACTCGATCGAATATTTTTTTTTGTTTTTTATTGAATAGGAACTGATCCAACTAATCTTCTTCTTCGTTTTGCGAAAGAAACACGTGGAAGTGCATCACATCTTGATGTTATTTCATTAGGTCAAGGTCAAGGACCTAAAGTTGAAGAAGTTTTATCAAAAGCATTAACATTAAAAGGTCGTTGGATATTTTTACATAATTGTCATTTAAGTGCATCATTTATGCCAAGACTTCGAGTTCTTGTTAATAAGTATAATCATCTGCTTTATCTTTTTTATGTTTAGAAAATATTTTTTTGTTTTGTTTTTTTATTATAGTTTTAGTAAACCCGGTCTTGAACTTGATAGTCAATTTCGATTATTTCTTTCAACAAAACCTGATGTTCATTTTCCTCTTGAACTTTTACAACTTGGTCTTAAAGTTCGTTTTATTAATTGTATTATTTCAAAATATTTATCTTCTCATATTTAGATGACTATTGAATGGCCAGTAGGTCTAAAAAGTAGTCTTCTTCAAACATTTGGACCAACTGGTATTGTAAATGAAAAAGTCTATGATAATGAAACATTAGGTAAACATTTTTATTTTATATTTTTATTGAATATATAATTTTAAAATAAATGAATAGGTCCATATTGGCGTCGTTTAGTATTTAATTTGGCATTTTTTCATGCTGTTATTCATGAACGTAAAAAATTTGGAGCATTAGGATGGAATTTATCATATGAATTTAATCAATCTGATTTGGAAGTAGCTGTACTTGAATTAGAAAGTCTTGTTCATCGTTCAAAAAATCAAATACCACCGTTTGATGTTTTTTGTTATCTTGCTGGTTCAGTTGTTTATGGTGGTCGTGTTACAGATGAATTTGATCGACGAAGATTATTACGTATTATTGAACGATTCTATTGTCCTGAAACATTAAAAGAAGATTATTCATATGCAGGAGATGATGTAAAACGTTTATTCTCTTAAATATTTTACTTTTTTTTATTAATTTTTATTTTCATTTAGACATACAAAGCACCAAATTTAGATTTAAATTTTTCTGGTCTTCTTTCATATATAAATGCTCTACCAGATTTTGATGATCCACGTGTATTTGGTATGCATCCAAATACTAATCGAGCATTAATGTATGTTCAAGCAAATCAATTAGTTGATATGTTAGTAGCAATTGAACCACAATATCGAATGATGATTTCATTAGGGTATAAAATATCTTTGTTTAAAATTTTATCTTTATTTAAAAAAATTTTTTTTTTTTGTAGTGCTTCATCCGATAGTGATGCTGCTTGTATGACAATTATCAATGACATTACAGCAAAATTACCACATTTTATTGAAACTGGCTATGGTCCACAAGCACGGCATATTACGTTTGAAAATGCATTAGCAAAAATAAGTGATAAATTAGGTAGAAAACTCTTTTTTAAATAACGAGTGCGCAAGAATAAAAGTTCTTCTACGTATTTTCTTAGTATTTTGATCAAGATTCATCACCAAGTCTTAATATTTTTTCCTAAAAAATATTCCTTATTATGATTCTCTACAAAATTTCAAATCGGCTCTATTGAGCTGACACATTTTTCCGGCTGCTCACATATTGTTCGAATTTCAGCAATGATTCAAAAAGTAACAGTCAGAAGAATACTAAAAGATGAGCTAGGACACCCTTCAAAAAAAGGTTTGAAAATTAGATTTGAATAAATTTTTGAGCAGAACAAACAATTAAAATTCTTTTTTTCGGATGAAGAATTGTTCGACGTTGGCGATATTTAACGATCTAATATAAGCATTGAATCATTCTGAAGCTGATATAGATGATGATGTAAAACGAAAAGACATCTATGGTCAGGAGCATGCGTATTCGGTGTAACATCATGGATGATTTCCGATAATATAATGGTAGATCCTGCTTGATATATAAAACAAGTACTTTCGATGGTTCTCACTCAAGCCAATCATTTCGGCTTCCACAGTAGTGAATTCCTGGCAGATTTTCACTGAAAAACTCTGGAGAATCATAGAAACTTTGAAATAGGAGTCGGCGGTTGAGTTTTCTTAGTCCGAGTAGAGCCGGTCATTGGATTTCTGTTTCTAAATACGTATTATTTTTTTGAATTCTCCAGCCGTAAACGATCCTTATTTGTTGATCTAAGTAAATATGGCAATAAGGTGTTCGGATATCATTGGATATTTCAACAAGACGAAACTAACCCATACATTCATCATTTAACTCAAAAGTTGTGTCAGAATAATTTTTTAGCATTTATAGACAAAGATCGATAGTCTTCAAATAGTCCAGATTTAAATCTTTGGACTCTCGCGGTCACGATAAATTTGTTGGAACTATCAATTGGAACAAGATGATATCAAAACAAGGTTTTGATTTTAAAATGAAAGCATGCAATGAAAAACCAACAAACAAGAAATTCTAATTCTTGAACTGTTCGTTGGTTAAATGTATCGAACAATGATAGAAACTATTCATGTTATTAACGAAGGAACCCATGAATTCGTGTACTTTTCGATTTTTCTGCTTGAGTTATGAGCATTTTATTGAACTTTCGGCGTGTAGTTCTTTGAGTTCTTCTTACAACTTGATGATATTGTAAGAAATTGAATGAAAAACCCTCTGAAAAAAAAGCATCAAGACTAAACAATGAGTCTTGGCTAAAATATTTAAAAAATACGTAGAGAAACATTTATCTTGGCGTACTCATGATATAAACATATATTTAGTTTTATTTTCTGTTTGTTTTAGAAAGTAAATATCATGCTTATTCAGTATTTTTCTCATTACTTAAACAAGAACTTCGTGCATATAATGAATTACTTGAATTAATCCATACAACATGTAATGATCTACGTCGTGCATTAGTTGGTGAAACAGTTGTCAGTGAAATTTTAGAAGAAACTCAACGTACATTATTAATGCATGAAATGCCTCGTGTTTGGAAAGTATGTAAAAAGTGTAATCTTTGCTTTTTTTTTCTAATAGTAGTTTATATCAATCTAACAAACAGGAGCTAACACATCATAATGGTGTAAGATATTTTTGTATCGTATATTGCTTAAGAAAAAAACAAATTTACCTCGATCATTCATTTCATCCTCTTTTGCACTTATCCCTTTTCTTTTACAACCTTACATGTATGAATAATTGTAGAATGCATTTGCAGACAACATAGAAATATATTTTATTTGAATTATTTTTCTTTTAGAAAAAATCATATCCATCAACAAAATCACTTCTAGCATGGATAGCTGATAATCTTATACGAATAGCATTTTTTAAAGAATGGACTCGATTAATAGTAACTTATGTCGAAGATAAAGCTTCATCACCATTACCACCTATATTCAATATTGGTGCATTTTATTATCCGAAAGGTTTTGTTTTTATTGTTTATTGAGATGTAAAGATCATTTTTTTTTAAATTATATTTTAGGGCTTTTTTCGGCTATTCTTCAAAGTTCAGCTCGATCAATTGCATTACCTATTGATCAATTAAAATTTACCTATCAAGTATTAGATAATAATGAAGAATGTCAAATGCTCCAATCATCTACTGTAACTTTCAAATATTGTTTATGTTCGATAGTTTATATTTTCTAATTTTAGTCAACAAATGATATTGCTAATGGTATTACCATTGATGGAATCTATATAGATGGTGCACAATGGGATAATGAACGTCATCAGATTATTGATTGTACAAGTCAACAACGAACTCATCGTTTACCACCTCTTCTTTGCAAGCTAATACCGGTATAATGAATAAAATTAAAAAGACATTGTTGAATAATTCGATGTTTGATATTTTTGTAGAAAAGTATTGAGAATGTAGATTCAACGAATGTTTATGAATGCCCGGTGTATCTAACAGCATTACGAGCAGTCAGTGCGAGTGAAGCAGCAAAACATCTTGTTGGTACAATTACAATCCCATGTTCAGAAACGGAATCATTTTGGACAACACGATCAATTGCTGGTATTCTTGAAGTTAATGAATAATGTTTTAATTTTCTTATATATTTGAAGTAAAAAGAAAAAGAAAAGAAATATATATTTTCTCCTTTTCACACACTAAATAAATACATCGATATTAATATTAATATAGTTGTTATTTTTGAGATTCAATTTTTAAAGAAACAAATTATATTTAATGAAGGAAAAAATGTATGACATGATCAGAAAAATGATTAAACTGAAGGCATAACTTATGACTTCATCCTCTTGATGATGAAAATAAAGTCAACTATCCTTTGATATAACATGTAGATATTAGCTCACATATATTTTCCTATTGAACATTGCCTTGATACGTTACATCTCTAAAACAACAAAGAATTCTTGGTGATAGATTCTTCATGTGATTGTTTTCGTACAATATGTTTTCGGTGATTATGTTGTAAGACAAATTCTTACTGCTTGTAATGTGTACGCTTTTATTACTTTTCTGGTAATCATTTTTAGTAGAATAATCGGTACCAATATAGTCTTATTTTTTGGCTCCAGTTGTACATGTAATAGTATCAATTAAGTTTGTCTTCTTGATCAGTCTAAAATTCATTTTCAGTGTAACCGACCTCAAAGTTATTAAGTAAACTGAATTCGTTGTGTACACCGAAACAAGATTGGATCCTAACACTCAAAAAAATCTTCAAATTTTCTACTTCAAGAGCAACTCCATATTTTATAACTTAGTTATTTATGTCCTGTGAATGAACACAATGAATTACGACACAAATACTTTGATCTAGATTCTTTGAAATAGCTTCATCAGCTAATATGAGTGACAGTAACAGAAATTGTCTCTTCGCTATTGTAAGTAGTTTTACTAAAGTATTCATACAAAACAGAGGTGAAAGTGTTTTTCGATAAGAGTGATCGAGAGTGCTGTTTTAATTTGTTAAACTGGTAGTTCGTATTCATAATATTTTATCATAAATTTGTGCCATTGTCTGATAGCAGCCATCTGTACTTCTATCATTGAATACTTGCCCACCTTGCCAATTTTCTCATAAATTTCATCCAGTTCAATGCATTCTTTCTTCATAGCCATTTTCTTCCTCACGTTTTCATATTTACTTTTAAGTTGTTCAAGCTGTTCAATCAGCTTTAAATTGTGTTCGTATGAATCCTTCTTATCACAGATATCATTTTCTTCTTTTATCATTCTCTTCAGACCTACCAAGAATGAATCATTTTGTGCAGTGTCCATCGGTCCCAACAGAATTTCAGCAAATTCAGCACTCTCTTGGCATAAGTCTTCGAGCATCTTTGTCATATCTTTCTCAGAACTGCTTCGTAGGTCATCGCATTGTTTATAGCTAACTTCGTAATCAATAGGATAGTGATCAGATGGGTCACATCGACAAGTTCGACATTTATTGTGAAAGACATGTAAACAATCCATTGTAATCCAAAAGTCAGCTACTTGAAAATATTCACGGGGACATTTTAGACAAATAGCTGTTGTACTTTTGATAATTCTGGGACATAATTCTATAGAAAATTTACCTGATCCTGCATTCCATAAAATAAGATTACGAAGAATATTTCGCATTGCTTCTAACATGGGTCGAATCATTAAATTAATTTTCAGTTTTGCATGTTTCATCGAATGTAATTCATTAGGAATAATTCTTGCAGACATCTTATTACGTATATATTTGATAAGACGATTTGATTCATTCGATGATTTCTTCCAGCTGTCATTGTACTCTTGTTCTTCAGTGGTCTTGAATTCAATCTTATTGAGTCTGGCGACTAGATAACGAAATGATTCGCTGTCAAAACAAAACGTATTGTCTTTGTTGAAAAGAATCCTTTTGCCTGGAAGTGATTCAAGTAAAGCTTTGAGTGCAGGAGCTGTATCGCCTGGTGTATAAAATGTTGAACGTGAATTTGTGAAACAAAATATAATCTTGTCGTAAGTATTTTCACCCAGCAAATCGACCAGTTGTGTAAAGCACGACCGAAACAAAATATTAAGTCGTGCATTGTTTGGTTTCAATAGAATACAAATGGCATTCAAGTGCGTTAGATTTGTGATATATGATAAAATATGTTGTAGATTAGCATCGTCTTGAGTGGAGCCCTGTGTATCTCCTATTCCAGGAGTGTCGATAATACGCAACTTTTGCCCACGATTTTCGCTATCTCTAAAAGTAAACACATATGACTTGCAATGTTGAGTTACTGATTGACCCAGATGATCATGATCTTCATTACTTAAAGTATCACAACCTTCAAATTTGACTGAACGTTCTGTAAAATTATCATCAATAGTCATGACAAATGAAACAGGTATGAGTACAATAGGTTTGCCCTCAGCTTGCTGAAGTTCGTCGAATTTCAAGTAGTTAACAAGAGCATTGATAAAAGTCGATTTACCAACACCTGATTCACCAAGAAGTAAGATATTGATACTTCCATCACTTTTTGATCGTTCTGAAAGTAATGGATTCGCTCGTTGTTGGACATCTACATTATTCTTCTCGTCTAATGTACGTAAAGTGATGGTATCATTCAGTTTGCATGAACAATAGGAGAAGTCGACATAGATCAATTGCAACTTAGGATTATCCTTATGTTCCTTCAGCAAGTTATCACGAAGTTTATACCATTCTGACTGATTGTTTTTGTATAAATCGTCGTTGGAACACATGATACGTGTACATTTTGCATCAGTCAAAAGTTTTCGTTCAACTGTTTTTCGATCATAGGTAGTTTCTATACCTCGATCAATCGCATTTTGGTATATAAATTGTTTTTCTAGTAGGTTTTTGATAAACTGTTCCTTTTTGTTCATTTCATTCAGATGATCAGCAATATTGTTTATCATCTCTGCCAAGGTTTCCGCTTGATCGTTGCTTAATGTGTCAGAAATCCTATTCTGATCGCTTTTACCGCGACGGACAGCTACTATGAACTCTCTGATACGATGGATTTCATTTGTGTACATAGCCTTTACCTCCTGCGAGTTTCTTCGCATATTATTAAATTCAACCACTAGATGTTTTTGTAGATTCGGATAATTTTGATCCATTGCTTTTGTTAATTTTTTGAAATTGACTGATAATCGAAGTAAATAATATTCGATATTAAGCACGTCTTTTTCTTGCAGTGAATTGAATATAATTTTCCTTCCATTATTCACATCATAAAAGTGTTCCACGGGATAAAGATTATAATTATAGGGTTTGAGACATTCACTATTGCACTTGAATGATGCAATATCGCGGTGAAAGTCAATTATTGAATTGATTCTGGTGAGTTCTTGTATATTGGAAAACACTTCTGTGTGAAGAATTTTTTTGAGGAAACCCTTGTCTTCCTCGGCCAACGTTAAACTCGTCGGATCATCACTCAATGAAATGCGTAGTTTTTCAAGGACATAATCGATTGCTTGAACATCTTGATCATCAGGAGGCAGTTGTAAAACAACGACCGCATCAATTCCCCAATTAACTAACACAATAACATGAGTAGCACAAGTATCTAGATTTGATGATCTGATTCGATTGAACGACTTGAACATTTCGTCTGCAAAATATTCTGTTCGACTATAATAGTTATAGACGAGAAAGCGAGTGTATTTATCAATTGAACGAGAATAGTTGATTATTGCGCCGATCCCATTCGCTGGAGTGATTTGTAAAGCGATATTCAATCGCAGCTCGCCATGTATATTACACCATCCTAAGAGATTCCGTGCTTTATTAATATCACATGGGTCCATGAAACATTGTGGTCTTCGACGGGAATTGGCTGATTGCGTACCGAAATTTATATTGGAGTTGGGAACTACTTGATCAGAATATGCATCATAGAGTGAACCGACACGTCCAGATGAATCAACGGCTCTGCGTGGTGTGAAAGGACTTGATCTACTAGCTACGATGGGGGTCAAGCCTGAATCGCATGTAGGTAAGTATGTTTGGCTTGTAGCCATTTGGTGAATAGATAAATTATTCTCTAGAAATATTGAAATAAGCATAAGTTCAAAATTCTCAGAATAGTTGTGGAGAATGAATCAATAAAAGGCAGTAGTAACTCAAATAGGATTCGAACCGAAATCAATATTAATTATATTTATAAACAGCGATCCGTAAAACTTGTAGTTCTCAACACTGATAAGTTGAATGAGAAGTAGGAAGTCCGAATTACATGTATATCAGAAAAGAAATCATTTTCAAATTAAAGGCGACATTCACTTTCAAATGCATAAACAAGTTACAGATAGCTAGAAAGAAAAAGAAGTCTGTCGTATTTTCATTATGTTTGTGCAATGTTATTCTTAATATAGTTGGAAGAAAAGGAATGAAAACGTTGAATTTTTTTCTTTGCATCAAAGAAAGCCATATGTCGTAACCTCAAATATGAAAGATAAGAAAAAAACACCAAGATGTATTGAAGCGTTCGTCCTCTGAGCTTCTTGTGGTAAAGTTTTTGAGTAACAAGCATTTCTCTTTGCATTTGATATTGATGATATGGACTAAAATAATTTAAAGAGTTGTATGTACACCGACAGCTTTCTAAGTAAACATCTATATTTGACTGTCCAAAATATTTCAATTCAACCAAACGATCAGATAGAAAAATGATTTTTTTCGACTTTGTATCGAGGAAAGAATCATACATTTTCACAAAATTTTTCAAAATAACTGCATGTTTACATTCATAAACGAATCATCAAACGTGGATTTAGTTTTACAAGCAACGTCATTTTTCAGAGAAATAATATCTGTATCTAGATTCGACTACGCATATGTTAAAGTATTTCCCACTAGAAAACAAGATCCTCATGAATATCTAAATGTATTATTAGTTGAAAATGAATATATTATAAAACTTTTTGTCCAACCAGAGTATGAATGACGCTGGATAACTTACCTTTCAATAAAACTTAACCAACAGTTTGAAAGAAATAGAAATGAACTATATTGTAAATCAGATGTACTTTTTATGAACAATGCTCAAACAGTCTTGGCCTCCTCATATACTTCCATCAGAATTGAAATCTATGGAAAAACGATCATTTGATAAAAGATTGATTTGATTTTCAATAAGAAAACTGTGACAAAAAGTGACAAAATTAAAATATATTTTACCGATGCAAACGAATTAGAGGTATAATAAGCGTGATGAACATTGCTCATTCTGATATCAATATTGATCAGGCAACTACTTCTCGTATTCATTCATTTCTCAAATAGTTCTAACAAGTCTTGTGTTTCCTATCACCACGGAAATTTTTTTTTGTTCCCTGTCATCCTTTTTTCAATTTGCTTTTATTTTAATATCATTCTCAAATATCAGTCTTTTGTTTTAATTTCTCTATGATATATTTTCATTGTCTTTTATTTGTTTCCTAGAATTAGAGCATAGTGTAAATATTATTTCGTATGCGCTATTATTGCAATTTGTAAGTTAGTCAAATTATCAAGTAAGGAAAATGTTCTAATTACCAAAGAAAATCCGACCATGGTCTAACAGGCCGCATATAAATTTATTAAAAGTTTTTTAATGTGAAAATGAAATGAGATGTTATTCAGATATCTAATAGCTTCACTTAGCATCATTCATCTTTTCTTACTTTCTGAAGACACATCGTAGGTTCGATAATCTTATTCTAACGAATGTAACAATTGATATTTTTCAATAATTTCACTAAATATTCGAATTATGTACTGAGCATATACAAATTTTACAGAGCAAAAGTAGACTTAGCATTTAAGTAGTTATATTTGGCAAAAAAATTGTAGCCTTATTAAATTGTAGTGCAAATCGTCTTGGTTAACGTATTGTTCAATAAAACTTAGCGGACTGGTTGAACGAGATAAAAATCAATCAAATTGTAAATCGAAAATATATTTCATCTACACAAATCGATATCAATAATGTTCAACCACTTTTCAGTTCCTCATATACTTCTAAATGAATTGAAATTTATAGAAAAACGATCATTTGATAACTGATAAAAGTTCGATTTGATTTTCAACAAGAAAATTGTTTATTAAAAGTTACAAAATCAAAACATATTGTACTGATGAAAATATCATATGTATAATCACCGTTATAAAGATTTTTCATTCTGATATCGAAATGAGCCCATCAACCATTGTGCCTATCCACTCATTCTTCAAGTAGCATAATGACAAAACTTTTCTTTCACCCCACAATACTAATCTATTTATCATCTACTGTAATAAATTTTTCAAATTGCTTTTATTTTAATACGATCCACGAATTTGTGTTCCATATTTTTTATGATTTTTTTTCTCTGAAACAACCGCTCAGGTCCTTTATTTTAATGTCACTACGACATACTGTCATTTTCGTCGATTGAGTTCCTAGAATAATAATATCATGTAAATATTATTCTATATTCATTATATTTACCGATTTGCAAATTGGTTATATTTGACGAAGTAAGAAGAATATTCTAATTACCAAAGACAATCAGTTTGAATCTTCTATGCTTCATAAAATGTATGAATATCAAAACATGACACAATTATTCAGCAGTGCGCATAGAAGTTTATTCACAATTTTGTAACATAAACATCAGGCTGTAATATTTTATGTAAGATAGCAAATCCTTCCAGGACTGATATATAGATTGTTACTATTAATCAATTATTTTTTAAGTTTATTGTCTGATTTATTGTATAGGTTTATTTTTGATCATAATCATCGATGAGTTGACATTTATTTAGATATTGGGCGAATCTAATTACCATCATTCATATTTTCTTACTTTTTGAAGGTGTATTGTAGACTTGATGATTTTATTCTAATGAATACAATAATTCTTATTCTTTGTTTCATTGACTTTAATGGATCTTATAGAAATTGAAGCCATTTTCTAAAAATATAACCATCACTTTTCTCTTTATTCATACAAATTGTATTTCTATAGAAGCCAATTGCATAATTAAAAAGAAGTAACATTGTTCGAAAATTTTTCGATCGATCCTCTAAGATAATATTTTCTTAGAAAAAAGTTAGTTCTCCAGTAGCTGAAGTCTCTAAGTATATATTTCATCATACTTTTGCATCAAATCTGTGTACATATGATTATTGAACTACTTTGTTCTTTCTTATTGCAAATGCACATACAATGGCTTTAGTTGCAAGGTAACGTTCTAGTACTCAATAGTAAGGATAGTTTCAGAATTATACAAATACATGTAAAAAAAATGAGTTGAAAAAATATTTTACTTTTTTTGAAAATCATATCTATGTTTTTTTATGCTTCTTATTCTTTACAGTATATGGAGATGATCCGCTGTGATAAGAAATTTCTCCAGTAGGTTTCTAAAGAGTATTATAGGTTATATATGATTATTTTTTGCACAATTGACATTTGTCAATGCATTTCGAGGACACTTAGTGAAGTACAGTTTAAAAATTGTCTGATTTTCATATTACAAGAACAGGAGGTTCTTTTAGTCCTATCATAGTTGAGTATGTTCAATCAAGTTGGCACCTCATATTCATAATGCTTTATCATGAATTTGTACCATTCTCTAATTGCAGCCATTTGTACTTCTATCATTTCATTTTTGCTCACATTTTCAATCTTCTGATAAATATTATCCAGTTCAATGCATTCTTTCTTTGCAGTCATTTTCTTCCTTGTGTTTTCATAATTATTTTTGAGTTCTTTAAGCTGCTCGTTGAGACTTAAGTTGAGTTGGCATGAACTCTTGTTCGCGCAAATATCATTTTCTTCTTCAATCATTCTCTTCAAGCCTACCAAGAAAGGATCATTTTGAGAAATGTCGAATGGTTCCAACATGAAATTAGCGAATTCGGCACTCGATTGACACAAATCATTAAGCACCTTTCTCATATCAGTCTCAGAGCTGTTTGCTAAGTCATCACATTGTTTATATGCAAGTTCATAATTTATTGAATAGTGCTCAGATGAGTCACACTGACAAGTTCGACATTTCTTCTGAAAGCTATGTAAACTATCACTTGTAATCCAAACATCGGCAACTTTCAAAGATTCACGAGGACATTTTAAGCAAATTGCTGCTGTGCCTGTAATGATTCTGGTATTTAATTCTATAGAAACTTTAAGTGATCCTGCATTCGATAAAATAATATTACGAAGAATATTTCGCATTGCTTCTAACATAGGTCGAATCATTAAATTAATTTTAAATCGTGCATTTTTCATCGACTGCGATTCATTGGGATGAATTCCTATGGACATTTTAGTGAGAATATATTCAAGAAGACGATTTGATTCATTCGAGGATTTCTCCCAACTATCATTGTACCCTTGTTCTTCAACGTCCTCAAATGTGATCCCATTGAGTCTTGCGACTAAGTAACGAAATGACTCACTATCGAAACAAAACGTATTCGCTTTCGTGAAAGGAATCTTTTTGCCTGGAAGTGAATTAAGTAAAACCTTGAGTACAGGAACTGTGCTTCCTGGTGTATAAAATGTTGAACGTGAGTTAGTGAAACAAAACATAATCCTGTCGCATGTATTTTCGGTCAGAATATCGAACAATTCCATAAACCATGAACGAAATAAAATGTCAAGTCGTACATTGTTGGATTTCAACAGAATACAAATAGCATTCAAGTGTGTCAGATTAGTAATGTATGATAAAATATGTTGTAGATTTGCATTGTCTTGACCCGATCCATGCGTATCTCCGATTCCGGGAGTGTCAATAATTCTCAATTGTTGACCACGACTCTCACCATCTCGAAGAGTAAACACATATGATTTGCAATGTTGAGTTACTGATTGACCAATATGATCATGATCTTCATTACTTAAAGTATCATCTCCCTCAAATTTGACTGAACGTTCTGTAAAATTATCATCAATAGTCATAACAAATGAAACAGGTATGAGTACAATAGGCTTTTCCTCTGCTTCTTTGAGCTTGTCGAATTTCAGATAATTAGCAAGAGCGTTGATAAAAGTCGATTTTCCAACACCTGATTCGCCAAGAAGTAATATATTGATACTTTCATCACTTTTTTGCCGTTCTATTGGTAATGTTGTCACTGGTGGTGGAACACTTATAATATTCTTCTTTTCAGCTATAGGTAAAATGATGATGTCATTCAGTTTGTATGAACTATAAGAGAAATCAACATGGATTAATTGTAATTGAGGATTTTCTTCATATTCCTTCAGTAATTTACCACAAAGAGTATACCATTGTGACCGATTAGTTTCGTATAAATAGTCATTGGAACAGATGATTCGTGTACAATTTGCATCAGTCAATAGCTTCCGTTCAAGTGCTTGTTCATCATCGCCATTTTCTATACCTCGATCGATTGCATTTTGATATGTAAATCTTTTTTCTAACAAATCCTTTATGAAGTGCTCCTTTTTGTCCATTGCATTCAGATCATTGGTGAAATCGCTTATCATCTTTCTCAGTTTTCTTGATTGATCGTTGCTTAATGCGTCAGGAATCTTACTCTGATCGATTTCACCACGACGAACACTCATTATTATATCTTGAAACCGATGGATTTCAATCGTGTACATCACTTTCAATTCATGCCAACTTGTTTGCATTTTATTGAGTTCGATATTGAGACTTTGTCGTAGATTTGGATAATCTTGATCCATTGCTTTGGTTAATCTTGCGAAGTCGAGTGATAATTGAAGCAAATATGATTCGACTTTATAGGTGTTGTCTTTCTGCAGCTCAGTGAATATAACTTTATTTCCATTATTCGTAGTATAAAAATGCTCGATGGGACAAAGATTATAATTATATGGCTTGAGAAGATCGCTATTATACTTCAGTGATGGAATATCACGGTGAAAATCAATAATTGAATTGAGTCTAGTGAGTTCAGGTATATTGGAAAATACTTCTATGTGACGAATTTTTTCGAGCAAGCGCTTGTCTTGTTCAGATAATGTTACTATAGAGTGATCATCGCTCAAAGATATGCATAGTTTTTGCAGAGTACAGTCGATTTCCTCAATTTGTTCATCATCAGGAGGCAGTTGTAAAGCAATGACCGCATCAATTCCCCAATTAACTAACACAATCATATGAGTAGCACGAGTATCATGCCTTGGTGGTTTGATTTCTTTTGATATCTTGAACTCATCATCTTCTATATAGTCTGTCCAACTATAATAGTTGTATGACATAAAACGAGTATATTTATCGATTGGACGAAAATACTTGATTAATGTTCCCATCCCAGTGGTTGGCGTCATTTCTAATGCGACACTTAATCTTAGTTCATCTTGTATATTACACCATTTTAAAAGGTTCACACATTCATCTACATTGCATGTTTTCATATAACATTTTGGCTGTCGACGTGAATCGGCGAATTGTGTAAGAAAGTCTATAGTCGAGTTGGAAAGTATTCGATCAGAATATGCATCATAGAGTGAACCAAGGCGTCCTGATGGATCAAATGCTCTGCGAGATATGAAAGGAGATGATTTAGTAGCTGCAATTGGAGTTAAGTCTGGATCGCATATAGATAAATATCCTTGCTTCGTGGCCATTGCTTGAATAGATAAATTATTTTCTAGAAGCATGGAAATATATAGGTAAGATGAAAATTTTTTAAAGTATTATACACAATCAAGAACTTATATACCAAAGATTCTAAAATAAAATTTGAAAATAGAAGCAATGTTAATAATATATACGAACAAAGAATCATAAAATTTCAATTTCTCTATACAAATATTTGACATGAAAAGTATGATATGCCAATTAGCATAGTGATGTACTTTAAAAGTCGACGATCCTCGAGTATAAGTATGAGAATTCTCTCCCACATTGTTTTATGTGGAAACTAGTGACACAGATGTTTTACATGCAAAATTTCTTGTATTCTTTTGTAATCGTTTTCCAACTTTCCACCTTCGATTGTAATTTTTATTAAGATGCTTTGAAAAGGTTTCTTTTTGAAATAACTGGCGACATTCATTTTCAAATGCATAAACAAGTTATAGATGTCTACGAAGAAAAAGAAATCTGCCGTATTATTTTTTTGATGTTTGCAGTTGTAATGTCATTCTTGATATTGTTGAAAGAAAAGAAATGAAAAAAATGAATTTCTTTCTTTATGTCACAGATGGCCATTTGTCGTAAGAACATCTGAGAAAGATAAGAAAAACACATCAAGACATTTATGAAAGTTCGTCATGTGAGCTTTATGCGATAAAATTTCTGAATAAAAATCTTTCCTCTTGACGTTTAATATCGATGGTGTGAACTAAGATACATTAAAGAGTTTCATATACACTCACATCTTTCTAAGCAAATATGAGCATTCGACTGTCTTAAATATTTTACTCAAACAAAACGGTGAGTAGTTCAATATCTTCTTTTGACTTTGTAACGAGAAGATATGCATACATTTTTTGTCACAGAAAAAATTTCAGAATAACTCTGTGTCTGACTTCGGCTACAAATATGTTGAAGTTTTTTCCACTAGAAAATAAAATACTCTGGAAGACAAAAATTTACTATCGATTGAATATGAATATTTTGCCACGCATATTATGAAACTATATTGTGAATCGCGCTAGTTACTTTAGTGTTCAATGAAACTTAATAATCAACTATATTACAAATTGGGAATACTTCTTATCTATGCAAACTGATATTAACAATGTTTAACATATTTTCGAACTCCTCAGATACTTTCATTATCATAGAAACTTATGGACAAACGATGATCTTTTATAAGAAAAGTTTTGTGTAAAAGATACAAAATTAGAACATATTTTATCGATGAAAACAAATTAGGTATTATATCGGTTTAGCTGCAAGAAATATACAAACATGTGAATATTGTTCTCTATTCATCATTCATATAACTTCTAAATCAATTAGATTTTTCAAGGAAGAAAAATGATCTAATCATCTAAGAATATCAGGATCTTATACGATTTTCTAGCAGTACTGGTACAAATTCAATGACAACTTTGTAATATAAAAATTAAGTGAGATATTTTCTTTTTTTGTTTTTTGAGACTCAAATTTTATGCAATATAGAAAATTCTTCGGGAACTGGTATGCAGCTTTTTCCTATTAATCAAGTTTTTTAAGATTTCTTTTTCTGACTTATCAAGTATCTTACGACTCCAATTAGAATCATTCATTTTTTCTTACTTTCCAAACGCGTGTCATAGGATCGATGATTTTATTCCAACGGATGCAACAATACAAATTGGGTGTCTACATGAGTCTATTGCACAAGAGAAAAGAAATCCCATGATTCGAACAAGTTTTCTATCTACTCAAACTGTTCGTATGGGATGCTTTGATTTTTTTCCTGTCTTAAGACGTCTGGATTCATCTTCTAAAAAACACATCTTCCAGTTGATCATGATTTTGAATATTCTCTTTTTATTCACAATCTCAGGATTTGATATCTGTGTAAGGTGTGTGGAACGCAAAATTGAATTGGATTTTATTTTTAATTTATTTATACATGATTTGATAGAGCTTCATGAGCTGATTATTATGTAAACTTGTCTAATTCTTCATGGACAAAGAGAAGATCAAATGTGTTATCTGATCAGAATCATCAGATTTCAAGCTATATATAAGTATTTATCTAGTGTTTTTTCAAATTGTGTTTACTTGTCATGAGTAAGTTTAGAATCAGGACGAAAATCTACATTGAATCACATATACTTTAACGAAAAGTATTGTCTATGGCAAATGCATATGCGCTACCCAGTATTTTGCTCTGAAAAGTCTCCCTTGTGTTGACCAACCGATGTAGTTTTTCATCTTAATTTCGAATTTACTAGTTATTTTGCTTTTCATTTGAGTCATGGAAACGAAAATTGATAAATGCACGACTATTTTTTTACCTTCTTTCTCAAATAAATGAGAAAATATTCAATTTTCTCAATAATAAAACAAAATTGCAACAGAAGTCGAAATAAGTAATTTTAAAGCTCATAACCTGACAATTCTAATGAGAGAAAACATTGGATATTACTCTTGTTCTACAAAAAAAAAACTAGATAGGTTTGTAAAAGTCCTTATAAACACGTATTGTAAGCCTAGTTATTGCGAATAAAATTTTTTACGTTATTAATCTTAAATCTTAACAAACAATATTTACTCACACAGCTTTTGATGCTGACTGAGAATAAAATATTTTTGAAGAGTTTTAAAAAAATATACGATAAAACCTAGAGGTATTTAGAGAAAAAAAACCTGGTTTTTAGTCATACATCTAACATTATTTATTTCTTAGGATTTTTTTCAGTCAGAGAGTGCCTTCATTAAAATAAAAAATAATTAAATATACATAATCAGCTCACCAAACTCTATCAAACCATGTATAAATAGATTAAAAATAAAATCCATTTGAACTTTGCACTTCACCCACCTTATGAAAGTTTCACTATATGATAATTGAATAGTTATTTCTTTTGTCATACGTATGTAAGATGATTTAATTTGAAAATAATGTTAAAGTACTAAAATGTATAATTAAGGTAGCTATGGATTTATGCTGTTTTCCTTTGTGCAGTATACGAAGAGCGTGTGCTGTAATGGGACTATTTCTTCAGAATCTTTTTCAAGAATCTTACCAGTACTAACTGATAATGTCCAAAAAATGTCTTATTTTGATATTAAAAGTACACAAGTTTTTTTAAGAGTCTAATCAGAGTCGAAAGTGTATCCATCAAATTAACACCTCATGTTCATAATATTTTATCATAAATTCGTGCCATTGTCTGACAGCAGCCATCTGTACTTTTATCATTTCATATCTGCTTACATTTTCAACTTTTTCATCTATGTTATCTAGTTTGATGCATTCTTTTTTGGAAGCCATTTTCTTCCTTGTGCTTCCATATATATTTTTGAGCTTTTCAAGCATTTGTATTAGATTTGAGTTGAGTTCGTATGAACTCTTCGTAGCGCAGATATTATCTTCTTCTTTAATCATTCGGTTCAAGCCTACAAAGAATGGATCAATCTGTAAAGCGTCAGCTGGTCCCAACAGAAAATCAGCAAATTCAGCACTCGTCTGACACAAATCATCAAGCATTCTTGTCATGTCCTTCTCCGATGTGCTTGGTAAGCAATCACATCGTTTATATCCAAGTTCATAATCAATTGGATAGTGAGCAGAC
This sequence comes from Rotaria sp. Silwood2, assembly GCA_905329745.1. Classification (NCBI taxonomy): domain Eukaryota; kingdom Metazoa; phylum Rotifera; class Eurotatoria; order Philodinida; family Philodinidae; genus Rotaria; species Rotaria sp. Silwood2. Next base: position 52,868 of record CAJNSZ010000676.1, read on the forward strand.
GGATCACATTGACAAGTTCGACATTTATTGTGAAAGACATGTAAACAATCCATTGTAATCCAAAAGTCAGCTACTTGAAAATATTCATGGGGACATTTTAGACAAATAGCTGTTGTACCCTTGATAATTCTAGGACATAATTCTATAGAAAATTTACGTGATCCTGCATTCCATAAAATAATATTACGAAGAATATTTCGCATTGCTTCTAACATAGGTCGAATCATCAAATTAATTTTGAGTTGTGTATACTTCAACGAATGTGATGCATTAGGAATAATACCTTCAGACATGTTAGTGCGAATATATTTGAGAAGACGATTTGATTCACTGGATGATTTCTTCCAACTATCATTGTATTCTTTTTCTTCAATGTCCTTGAAATCGATCTTATTCAGTCTTGCAACTAAGTAACGAAATGATTCACTATCGAAACAAAACGTATTCTGTTTGGCAAAAAGAATCTTTTTCACTGTAAGCGATTGAAGTAAAGCTTTGAGTGCAGGAGCTGTATTTCCTGGTGTATAAAATGTTGAACGTGAGTTGGTGAAACAAAACATAATCCTGTCGCAAGCATTTTCACCCAACAAATCGATCAATTGTGTAAAACACGAACGAAAGAAAATGTTAAGTCGTACGTTGTTTGGTTTTAATAGAATACAAATGGCATTCAAGTGTGTCAGATTAGTAATGTATGATAAAATATGTTGTAGATTTACATCGTCTTGACCCGATCCATGTGTATCTCCGATTCCAGGAGTGTCAATAATTCTCAATTTTTGACCACGACTCTCACCATCTCGAAGAGTAAACACATATGATTTGCAATGTTGAGTTACTGATTGACCAAGATGATCATGATCTTCATTACTTAAAGTATCATTTCCCTCAAATTTGATTAAGCGTTCGGTAAAATTATCATCAGTTGTCATAATAAATGAAACAGGTATGAGTATGATAGGTTTCTTCTCTGCTTCTTTGAGCTTATCGAATTTGAGATAGTTAACAAAAGCATTGATAAAAGTCGATTTTCCAACACCTGATTCTCCAAGAAGTAAAATGTTGATACTTTTATTATTTTCCAGTCGTTGTGGCGGTGATGTTGTCCGCGCTCGTGGAACAATTACATTATTGTTATTTTCAGTTGTAGGCAAAATAATAATATCATTGAGCTTGTATAAACAATAGGTGAAATCAACATAGATCAGTTGTAACTGAGGATTTTGATTACGCTCCTTCAGTAGCTGACCACAAAGAATGTGCCATTGTGATTGATTTTCTTTGTATAAATTATCATCAGAACACATGATACGTCTATTCTTGGGATCAGTCAAAAGCTTTCGTTCAAGTGTTTCTTGATCATCGCCATTTTCTATGCCTCGATTGATCGCATTTTCGTATACAAACCTTTTATCTAACAAATCTTTGATGAAGCGCTCCTTTTTGTCCACTGCATTCACATGATCACTGAAACTCTGAATCATTTTTGTCAAGTTTGTTGCTTGATCATTGTTTGTTACGTCAGGAATAATACTCTGATTAATTCCCCCATGGCGAACGCGATCTACTAAGTTCCGAATTCGATAGATTTCATTTGAATACATCTCCTCTAATTCGCGCCAAGTTTTCCGTATCTCATTCAGCTCGATCTTTTGATGTTTCTGTAGGTTGGAATAATCTTGATTCATTGCTGTGGTTAATCTTTTAAAGTCAAGTGATAATTGAAGTAAATAAGATTCGATTTTAAGAGCGTCGTCTTTTTGCAATTCAATGTATACACCTTCCTTGACAATACTTGAAGCATAAAAATATTCAACGGCACAAAGATTATAATTATATGGTTTGAGAAGATCTCTATCAAACTTCAATAATGGAAAACGTCGGTGAAAATCAATAATTGAATCGATTGCAGTGAGAGAAGTTATATTGGAAAATACTTTTGTGTGAAGAATTTTCTTGAGAATGGATTTCTCTTCCTCGGTAAACGTTCCATTAGTGTTTTCATCCTTCAAGAAAAAACATATTTTTTGAAGGACAGAATCGATTGCTTCAGTATGTTCATCGTCAGAAGGAAGTTGTAAAACAACGACAGCGTCGATTCCCCAATTAACTAACACAATCATATGAGTGGCACGACTACCTAGCATTCGTGATATGGTTCCATGCAATGATTCGAATCGATCATCTGACAAATATTCTGTCCAACCGTAATAGTTATAAACGAGAAAACGAGTGTATTCATCGATTGGACGAGAATAGTTGACTAATTTGGCAATCCCTTTTCCTGGACTTAGTTCTAACGTGACGCTCAACCGCTGTGCATCATTTATATTGCACCATTTTAGGAGATCTGCATGTTCATTTGCATGGCATTGTTTCATGAAGCATTCTGATTGCCGACGTGAAAGCGACAATTGTGTAGCGAAAATTATATCCGAATTGTAAAGTACTTCATCAGTATGTGCATTGTACAGCCAACCGATGCGCCCGAATGTATCAATGGCTCTGCGTTGTATGAAAGGATGTGATGTGCCAGCTACGATTGAAGTTAAGCTTGGATCACATGTAGATAAAAACTCTTGCTTTGCAGCCATTAGATGAATCGTTAAATTATTCTCTATAATTATCAAAATAAGTATAAGATCAAAAATCTTACAAGAGTTATACAAGATCAATAATTTTTATAGCAAAGTTACTCCAATAAGATACGAAATAGAAGCAATATTAATAATATTTATAAAACTTCTATTTCTTCATATGTTTTAAAACAATGAATTCTAAACTTTATATGCTGAGTGGTAAAAATTCTTATTTTTTAAATGCAGTAGATAAAATTGTCTTCATATACTTGCACCTGGAAACTGTGGTTAAACTTCTTCTATTCTTTTGCAATCGTATTTCATCTTTCTACCTACGACTGTGTTTTTTGTGAAGGTATGTCGTCAAAGGGCTCTTTTTTCCAAAATAAATGGAGACATTCTTTTTTTGAATGCATAAACAAGTTAAAAGTGTTGAGGAAGAAATAGAAAGCTGCCATATTGTTGCTTTGTCTAAACTGGAAGAAAAAGGAAAAAAAGTGAATTCATTTGTGTTTCTGCGGTGGCGCCAATTGCCATTAGTGGTTAGATGAAATATAACAGAAAGACTACAAAATTTAGAAGAATACGTAAACTTAGCTTTGTATGAAAAGAGTTCTGAGAACAAGGATTTATCTTCGTGTCTGATTTTTATCGTGCATGATCCAAGATGCCAAGAAACTAAGCTCCATAGTCATTTTTTGCTAATTGCTACGAACATTTGAATGTTGAGTATATTTTTCTCAACTCAAATAAGAAACGACAAGCTAGTTTCTTTCTCTTCGACGCAAAAGAGAACTACATTTGCGCATATAAGACTGTAAAAAATCAAACCATGTTAGATTTATAAGAATGGGCAGTCGAACTTTCATCATTGGAAGAAGAACATTCAGTTTTGATTGACAAATGATTTCTGATGCTGGCCATAATTAAATATGTAGTGGACTCAAAATATGGTTCGGAATGGATCAACAACTGAAATTAATCACCTCTATCATCGATTCGTCAAATGAGAACTGCATGTATTTTCCAACAGAAATTTTTATGATATATCAAAAGTGTTAAACTCCTTGTAAACAGACATGCGACCTTCAGAAATGAGGCGTGATCAGCCTTGAAATACTGAGAATGTTGATCGTAAGATATCAATAATTCTATATTTCTAAGATTCGTTCATTATGTAGGCGAAATAACTGATTGGATAGAAATGAGTGAGAAAACGAAAATGGCGATACCAGTTGTCTATGCTTCCTTGATAGTTGTTAAAGTGCCGTGTGTTTATTACTGATATATTTCATCGTTGACTAAACGAATAAAATTGAGTAATCAATCTTTAAAAAATCTCGATTGTAATTACATATCTATATCACCAGCTGATCGGATATACAAACAATGATGATCTGTTTTTCTACTGTTATCATCAAAAACATGAGATCAATTCAAGAAATTCAAATGAAATAGACACATTGAATTTATTTCAACTTCATGAAAATATTATCTACTGTCATTTCATACGAAAAAGAAATGAAAACGCTTTACAGTGACTCTGCATCGATTCACAAAGTCTTCGTGTAAAATTCAAATTTTCACAAGTTCATCATGTGATTCCTGAAAGTTAATGATCCAAAATATTAAGAAAATTATACGTAAGAATCTTCGATCTTACAAAGAAAGATTCGCAATTGTGTCTCATGACTTCTTCGTAAAAAGTAGATAGTTTTGTATTTGTGACTAGTTATTCTACACATACTATTCTCTAAAGAAAAACTATGCAACTTCTTCAGAGATATCGATTCAACCAGAGTAGTGAGACCCTTTGTAAAGAGAGAAGAGATCTAAAAAGTGACTTGACACTATTTTTTCATGAAGAAACAAATGAAGAAAAAAAAACAGCCTAAATACTTGATGCTTAGACGTTGATACCTGCTTTTTCTTTAAGTGTCTAGGACTACTTCGGAAAAAACGTTATATTGTGGACGTGATATCAACATGTTTAATGTACAAAGCTGATTCTAAAATTTAGCGACCAAAACACCATATAACTTTAATGTAATTATTATTTCTGAAGGAGTTATATAATTTTTTAGAATAGAGTATATAGGCTAATATTTTTATATTTAAGATCAAAACTTCTGCCTTGAAAAGAGATGTACCGTTTACAAGAAAACCTGGAGTCACACTAATGGATCTTTCCTTGTCATTATTACTCAGTCATTCTGTTTTGCAAGACGATCTTTTTATTACATTTTTGACAAGGATAAAAAGTTACATAAATATGAGGTACGATATCAAATACCATAGAAGTACTATTTATATAGATTATTATTTACAACAATCATATTAATAAACCTTACCAAATGATTTTCAACAGAAATAAAATGAAAAAAACCTAACATCTACAGGGCAAACAAAAGAATAAGAGAACAAAGATAAGAATAAGTTTTCTTTTTATTGCTTTTTCTTAAGTTTCTCATATAAACGAATAAATAATATGTGATCAATATCACTTGCTGATAAACACCTTCGTCTTTGAATAAATGCCAATACAACCGAGCTAAATAATCTTTCTACTCAACAGTTAATCTCTAGTATGGCATATACTCTTCTCGCTACTGTTGACAATAAAGGAAAATCTTCACGTGTTTCACTACAAGATCAGCATTCCATTGAATCACGATGAAATAGGTGACTTGGATGACCTGCAAGTCTTTCATCCTGTGTCGTTGTCTATTTTCGATAGTAAAAAATAATTAAATAGTTATTTTCTTTATGATTTCTCAGTATCTTTTTTATTAAATAATAAAATATGAAAAAACTTTGACGAAAAGAAAATATTCACAATGCTTGAGTCAAATAAAAACTTTTTATTATATTTTATAATTCAAGAATTTTTCCAACTAAAAAAAAAACAATAAAAAATATATAAATATGATTAATACAAGTTTAAATACAATGTGATAAAAGTTTCTGATAATAAGGTAAAACTTCATCATAAAGTGAAAGATATTTATGTGGAATATCGTTTCGAGTTAATTTTGTTGAAGATGGTGGACTAAATCCAGTTGATTTATGAACTTCATTATACCAAGCTGAAGCCCAAACACCATCAATAGATTTTGGACCAGCTGGCCATGATAACATTTCATCTGTATATGATAAATCTAATTGTTTACATGTTTCGATTAAAACTGATCTTGGATTTTTTCTTAATTCATTACCATTAATAACAATTGGATCTTCTTGTGTTTTTTCTTTTAACCAATCATATATTTTAACTTGATGTTCTAAACAAAGATCTTCACCAGTTATAAATGGATCTACTTTTATATGTGACATAATAATTTCAGTTGGATCACGTATAAGAAATATAGGATAATAATTTAATATACGATTTTTATTCATATCTTCTACTGTATTAGCCATATTTTTAACAAAAACATTTCCTTTAATATTTTCATTTTCTTCAATTTTATCATGTATTTTATTTGCATTTCTATTATATGCTAGAGTTAACATTATTTCATCATGATGTGGTTGTATTTTACCAATTATTTTTAACCAAAGTGCATGAAATGGTTCATCGATGACAACGGTATCAGGACGCTGATTGAACGAATACATAAGAGCTGTTGAAAAATTTCGAGGACCAGAAAGAAGATAAATTATCATGCTTGTGTTGAAAGAATTTCTTACACCCGATTAAAAAAGGAATAAAGTTGAATAAAATCTTTTTCAAAGTTAAATTACTTTATCTACAAGGAACAAAAACAAAAAGTAATTTTTTGTAAATTAATATACTGATATTAGAGTGCTTAAGAATCCCATCTGTTGAGTATGTAAGAGCCCGTTCGGAAGATGAAAAGCTACAATAGAAAATGTTGATTTATAGTTTGTCGTATCTCTAATGAAAAAGTACTTAGGGGTATCCAAAAGTAGTGGCAACGACATTTTAGTACCACTTAGTAAGCTTGATAAAAGTTTCTTTTTACACAGGATGATAGAGAAAAAAATGCTCTTTCTTTCTATGCTATTTG